>JALBZD010000106.1:0-64015 GCA_038050675.1 Globisporangium cylindrosporum | reverse complement strand
AACCAAACGCCGCTCACTCACGTTGAAGCAGGAATGAATGCACCAAATCCGCGAGCGATGGCTGGCATGCGCTCGCTGCGCTGCGCCATGTCTCTAAGGACGCCTATATTGCGACTGCAGTAGCGTATGCGACTCACCCGCGTGCAGTTGTGTGTGCTGCTGCGCGAGATTGCGAGCCTAGCGATGCGCGAGAGCGGAGGTCTCTCCCTGTTACCTGCCACTCTTTTCGTTATTTGCACAGACGCCAAGACCAGCACAATGCACCTCGGACTGCACGCACAGTTGGTTTTGAACCGAAGCGTTCGCTGGGTTTGAAATAAGAAGATTGAAGGCAGCAGCAGGCAACAACAGCAGGCAACAACAGCAGGCAACAACAGCAAGCAACAAGCACGCGTCTCGCTTGCTCGTTCATTTGCGAATTCGCTCGGTAGTCCGCAAGTAGGATCAACCAGCGCCAAGACAGACAACTACCACCCAAGACCGACAATTAGCAAGCGACAATGGCACGTGACAGCAGCAGCAGCAGTTCCAGCGGCAGCGGCATCCTCGCCGCGTGTATGGCTCTGCTCCAGTGGATCATCCTCACGGTGGTCACGATCGTCAAGCGCGGCGTGCGCTTCTTCTGTCGTGTGTGCGCGTCGTCTACAGCATCTAAATTTGTGTCCGCCGAGTGTATCGATCTCGAGGCTGGCAGAATCATGGCTATGCCTGAAGCTGTCTGCGGTGACGAGGACCGAGAAGAACAAGACGAGATGGCTAGAACGTTCGAGACGATCGATGTCATCGCCATCGTTGACATGCAGAAGCCAAACGAGAACGACGATTACGAGCGCATTGAGATCGTGGTCGTCGGCGAGAGCATCACTGGCGCGCCAGAGTCGTGCACCAAACAAGAAGAAGAAGCATCGCTAGCAGTAGTTGGCGTGGATGCCGCCATGACTCAGAGCGAAGACAAAGACGAAGAAGACGAGGGCGATAACGATGAAGACGAGGACACAGTCAAAGAGAGCGAGAGCGACATCACCTCAGCACATTCGGCATGGAATTTGGAGGAAGGAGGCGCAGCAGCAGCAGCAGACACGCAGTTTGATTTCGATCTTGACACGGTCTCAGACGCCGTGTCTTCCTCCCCCTCAGTCAGCTCGCACTCCACCATGTCTGAAGATGACCAGGACACCAAAGCGCCACTGATGACGGACAGCACACGCATCGACAGTTTTGAAGAGATTTCATCCCTCCTCGACCAACAGCAGGGACAGCGAGAGCAGGAGCACGAAATGGAACTGGAGTTCAGTGAGACCGACTCCTCGGGTGATGACGAGTCGAAGATGCCAGTGGGTCTGGACGCCAAATCGCAGGAGCAGGATGATGCAGACTCGGGGCTCGACATGGTGACTGACACTTCGTCACCCCCCTCTACTGCTGCCAGCTCTGGATCGGACTGCAAGTTTGAAAAAGACGATGCAAAATCATCCATCACCACCACCAGCAGCAGCAGCAGTAGTAGTAGCACCTTTGACGATTCGGAGGATGCGAAAGCCCTTTACCACGAGCAGCAGCAGCAGCCAGAGCAAGAGACTACCGACAACAGCTCGGAAGAAGGAGAAGAAGAAAAAAAAACCCAGCTTGCTTGCATGGAGCCAACTGCTGTTGATGCAAGGACAGCGACCACCCGCCTCAAAAGCTATCACGCGATCACTATCCATATCGATAACCGCGAGTACAACCGTCGCCTGCTCGAGGCGCGAGCCAAGGCCCTTCGATACAGCGACTCGCTCGAGTACAAGCAGATGCGCGCGGCGAGTCTGGCGCGACGAGCGTCGTTGCGAAAGGCCGCGGCCTCGAAGCCGCGCTTCCTGTTTTGACCTATCACCTCTGGTCTTTGATCTTTGATCTCTGATCTTTGAGATTGGTCGATGTTGTTGGGCGACGACAGGCGGGCAGCAAGCAACCGGGTCGACTTGGCTGATATCGTTCGAGAGAAATTTGCAGACCTGTTGCGGTTTCTATCCACCGGTGTGGGTCTGCAAGACTGACCATTCTGTAGGAGAGCACTCGATGGGGAGGAACTGACAGCAGGGACAACGAGTGAGCTCCACTGCTCATTCCAACTATCCCACTCGCGAGTCTCTGACGCCAAGTGTTGATATTCGGTGTCTGTTTGTGTATAGTAATTGCCGATCTTGTAAAAGAAGTGTAAGTCACGTTCACAATGTCGATTGCCACAGCCAAAGACGTGGAGGATACTCAACTCCATGCGTGTGAGAATGGCTGGTCAGATGCTGTGGTTGGATAGACGTATTGAGAGCGCAAGACCCGCGCGAGAAGCACGTGTTCGAGATGGCATGGATGCTGGAGATAGAAAATGGTAAATCTGCTGTGTTGTTTGTATTATCCTCGACTTTCTCGTTTTTTTCTTTCTTTCGTTCTGTTTTCTTCCTTTCTTGCTTGCTTGTACTGTTGCTACTTAATACTTTACATCCGCGCATGTATACTTCAGTTCTAGCTCTCAAGTTTTCAAGCTCTACCACCGCCACTGTTGCTGCTGGTGACGAAGAACCTGCTGCTGCTGGAGGTTTGTCGACGTCAAGTTCTCGACGCGCTCCCGCATGCCGAGGGTGCTCAGTAAGTGTCGCTGGTATCTCTCAGTGGACGGGTATTCCATGTAGACCGCGCGGACCGACTTTCGTGGCGGTCGCTGCTGCTGCTGGGTCGCAGTGCTGACCGTGTCGCTTGGCTCCGCCGCAATATCGCTCTCGTTTCTTTTCGATGAAGCGCGGGTCGGTGTTGCGAGATCTTCGTTTTCGGCTTCTGGGAGGTGCGACTCCGAATGCAGATCGACTTGGATTTGGATCTGATCTTCCGATTCCGCGTGGTCTTCGGCAGCCTCGACTTGTACGTGATCGACAGGAGAAGGAGCGACTGCTGCGATCTGCACGGACTGGTGGACGCCGGCCCGTGCTTCATCTTCGTCTTGATTTTTGCCATAGCCCTTAACTTGGTCTTCATCTTGGTCTAGGTTCTGGTTTGGATTTTGACTCTGGTCCTGGTCGACTTCAGCGTCGCTTCGTTCGTGAACCTGGTCTTTGACACCGTCTTCGGCACCCTGAGTGAGGTTGGTCTCGCCTTGCTCATCATCTCCATCCTGACCTTGAGGAGTGATTTCGGCTGGGTGTTCGGCTCCCTGGGCGACATTGATCATGTCTTGCTCATCACCGCTGATCTGGTCTTGCGAAATGACTTCGGCTTCGCAAGCGGCATGGAGATGGTCTTGCTTATTATTGCTGATCGAATCTTTACACTGCGATCGGCCGACTGGGTCAGTGAATGTGGTTGGGGTTGTGACTGTGGCAGCAGAGGCAACAGACCCAATCGCGCTGTTCGCAGCAGCACTGAGGTTGTCGTAGACATTGGTGCAGCTACTCGCCTGGTCTTGAGCGCTGTCAGTATATTTGGCGGCGAGGGTAGCGACGTCGTCGCTGTTGACGATCTTGCGGTTGGCGCTGGCACCGCTATTACCGGTGTAGCAGACAGCGCTCCGTTTGGTGCCGGTAGTGGTCGTACCAATGCTCTCGGTTGAGGAGGACGCGGCGAGCTGGGTACGCGGAATGGCGACGATCGACGAGTCGTTGGCCTTCGTCGTTGTCGTCGTGAAGGAAGTGACAAGCCATGTCATCACTAACACCAGCGCGTTCACAAAGAGCCACAGCGCCTCGATTACCGCCGGCGCTATCGCTGAGGTGCCCATCGGCGAAGAAGCCGAGCACTCGAGCGTTGATCGGGTTTGAGTGCGAGCGCGCTGCTTCTGCTCTTGATGATACTGTAAATCAGCTGCAGGAGCTGCTGTCGGCGGTGTGTTCTGGATCTGGCTCTGGCTCTGACTCTGGCCCAGCTGACTGTAGCTGCTGCGCTCGCCAGTGCGGGACACAGTAGCATGCGCAGCAGTAGGAGCAACTGCGACCGCAATGGAAGCAGCCACAGTAGAAGTAGCAGTCACTCCAGTCCATCCGTGATCGGCTGCCGCGATACTCTCTCCCTGAGCGTTCGATGAGTTGTCTTTGTTCGCGCTTACTTCTTCATCAGCAGCATTGCATCCATCATCGTCTCCAAATTCCTCGCCTTCGTCCCACTCCGAATCGCTCGTCGAGGTGCCGGACGACAATGACGACGTCAACGGGCGTCGGCGGTGGATCTTGCCGCCGCCGAAGAAGTCCACCAGCTCTGGGACGGATCTCTTGGCATTGGTGGCGATCGGAATGGCCGCCGCATTGGCGATCACGACACGGCGAGCAGCGGACGAGCGCTGCAGCCGGCGCATCGCTCGGCTCACTCTGGCGGCGGTAGTGGTAGTCATTGTCGTAGCGATGGTGGTGGTAGCCATTGTTCTTGTTGTTGTAGCAGTTGTTGGTGTTGCTGGTGGTAGCGTCTGCTAGCTAGCTAGCGAGAAGCAAACACGACGAGGACAAAAGAGCCACAAGAACACAAGCACGCGCGTGAGCATTACCAGAAAAAGACAGCGCAAGCCGTGCGAATGCGTACACAGTCACACACTAGTGCACCATTCACTCGCTTTTCACTTACGTGTTTGTTGCTTGGTGGTGGCTTGCTTGCTTGGAGTTTTTGTCTAGCGCGCGTGCGTGAGTGCGGGTTCTTTGAAAGATGAGTTGGCCTTTTGATCGCGACAGCGGCAGAACAGCGTAGAACAGCAGCAGCAGCACCAGCTTTGGCTGTGGAGGCTGCAGGAGGTCCATTCCCATCAATCACTCGTCTTCTTCTCTGAGTGCGTGTGTGAGGGTTCTTGACTATCTGCGTGCTTGCTGCCTGCGCGCCTCTGGGTCTGGGTCTCTGGGTCTCTTGCCTGCCTGGCGGTCAGCTGGAGAAAGCGATAGTGAGAGTGAAAGTGACTTGAAAACCCAAAGCGACGGCTTTGGACACCCGCATTCCGAGCCGCCGTAAGAGAAAGGCAAGTTGAAGCTCGCGCGGATTGGCGGAAAAGACGAGCACGGACGCTCATTGGTCAATTTGGCTCTCTTAGAGTTGAAGGCGACCATCACTCTTCAAGCCAGATTTGCACTGAAACAAGAGATCACAGAAAGCTCTCTCGACGCATTGCCACAACGCTTAAGATGCGGATCGCAGGTGTTGCGTTGGTGCACTTCTGCAAAGTTAAGCTGTGCTGAGCTCGTCAAGGTCATGGGGAGCCCGAGCAAGTCATATATACATTACGCCACTGGCTGTTATGAAACCTCCACTCATATCGCGGCGCTCCAAAATAGCCCCTTCAATTCTCGATGGAGGTCTCTCGCCAGTGCTCGTTGAGCAAGCTTGACTTATTATTGCATCAGATACGATTGCCTTTCTACACTCGCACACAATTGGTTCCGAGGCTTGCGTCCGTTTCGAAGGCA
The DNA here is from genome assembly GCA_038050675.1 of Globisporangium cylindrosporum. Lineage (NCBI taxonomy): Eukaryota > Oomycota > Peronosporomycetes > Pythiales > Pythiaceae > Globisporangium > Globisporangium cylindrosporum. The sequence continues at coordinate 58,607 of JALBZD010000106.1, read as the reverse complement.
CCAATTCACCTTCTCTCTGTGTCAAAAGTCAAGTAATATTAGACTTCGGTGATGCGAGCTGAAATGAAGCGCAAAACGGTGGAGCTATAACTGCTACTAGCAAAGTGCCTGAGGTCGCTGAATCAGCAGGCAGGAAGTGAAGCCGGCGAGTAAGCGCTGGTACTCATTATACGATTTCCTAGGTAAGCAACCAGAGTCTACTGGGTTTCAGCCAAACCCTCACGGGGTGTCTCCAGATCTCTCCTTCCGTTCTTCAGCCCTGGGGCTCCCAGAGCTCCAGGTACCTAGAGCATTGGCTCACCCATTCAACACCGCTGACAAGCCCCAAGCATGAACTACCTCACGGCGATCATCGCGACGCCTCTCTTCGTGTGCATCTGGCTGTTCGAGCTGCGTCTCTACTACACCAGCTCGCCGCGCATCCTCAAGGAGGGCAAAGACATTGTCGCGCTCGCGTACGTGGTCTCGACGCTCCAGATGACGTCGTGCTGGTTCTGGCTTTTCGGCTTCGCGCTCGGCACGACGGACAATGTGCTGAGCGAGGCGAAGGGCGAGGGCGAGAAGGGCAACTGCGTCGGACTCGTTGGCGCAGAGGTGCTGCTCTCGATCTTTCAGTTCCTCACGAGCCTCTACACGCTGCTGCAGATGTTCGTCGTGCGCTTCGTGTACACGAGCTCCGTGACGTGGAAGGTGAGCAAGATGAAGCGCACGCGCAACGAGAACCGTTTCTTGATGCTCTTCATCGTGCTGGGACTCGCGTACCTGCCGATCGCGTGGATCACAGCCTGGAACCGGCGCTGTCCGCAGGGCACACCCGTGTGGCCCGCCGTACAGCACTACTTCTACTCGACGTTCCTCATCGTGGACGGCATCACAAGCTCCTTCTCGCTCTTCTACACTCGCGACGTGCTCCGGCGCGTCAACATGAAGCTCGTCTCATCATCCTCGGCATCGTCATCACCAGGACCAGTCGCTGTATCGGCAGCCAACGACCATGATATCAGCACTAACGCCGACAGACTGGAGCAGGGCAAACCCAAACAGAAGCAAAAGGGATCGTCTTCGGAGAGCAAAGTGATGGAGCTTGCCAAGTACTTCAGCTTCCAATGTAAAGTAACTATTACGGGTGTACTGCTTGCCGTGTCGTTCTTCGTCCTGCAGTACGGGCTGGACCTCAAGTTCCTCTCGCTCATCGCCTGCATGTTCTGCACGCTCATGTACACGACGTACGCGCTGCGCCGCGTGCCGATGCTCATGAAGTACCTCCGCGATGACCACTCGTGGCTTCCGAAGACCTGGAAGACCTTCTGGGACACGAGGCACCGTCCACTGGCCACGTCGTACACGCCTACATCGTCCATGCACCAACAGGGAGTAGGAACAGCGCTGACGAAGAGCACGCCGCACCTTACAGTCACCAAAGTAAGCGGCTCGACGGTCATCGCAGTGGACGACAGCTGAGCGGAGAAAGCAGCGCGCTGGACTCAGCCTACCGCTTGCTGCTCGAGGTTATTGTACTAAAGAAATAAAGAATAAACATTTCCCGACGCTTCGGAGTCCCTACATTACGAGCGCTTCAACATGGAAGCTCATCACGAAATGCTTCTCTTTCATGCTTCATCTTTCCCCCTCTTCATGCATGCTTCTTTCTTCTTCCTCTTTGAAGAATGCGCAAAGACAACAGCATGGTGAACAGGGCGAGAGCAAGTGCGCTGCGGTGCTTTCTGCATCCTGAATGCTGTCGAATATCCTATCTGTGCTGTAGGGTGTTCGCTGGCACTCTTGTTGCTAAGGTGGGTGAAACTTGCTTCATAAACGGAAGTCACTTTTATGGGATCTATTTGCCTCAATTGTTATCATCACATGACAGTGAGTAGAAGAAGATAGCGTTCTTGATTAGCTTTGCAAAGAGCGCACGGAAAAATTGCTGGTGCAGGTTGCTGTATCGCAGCGTGAACAGCCCCTAACGCTTCATTTTGCGACTGGACCCGCCGTCGTAGCAGCGGGAGGGATAGGAGCCACGGGGGCGTTCTCGTCCCAGAGCGGAATCTGCACCACTCGGGGCCACACAAAGTAGTCGTTCAGCAAGTCGTGCAGGAACGTGTGCAGCCTGCCAACCAAAAATAGTAGAGGTAGTGCTTTGTCAGCCATGTCCGCTCACAGCTTTGCTTCTTTATCACCAGTCAAAGCGACTCAGGAGAAACGAAATAAAGAAAGCTGCTCAAAGCAAGGACGCACCACTCGGAGGCGAACGGGACATTCGATATGTTGATCTTGGCCGCCGTCAGCGAGAAATCGAACACAGGGCGGCTGCAATTTGGCATGTAGAGAGAGAGGATGTTAGTTGGTTAGTACTCTTTTCGCTGAACCAATTAAGCGACGAGCGCATAGCTGGACTTACCTGGTGAACGAGAGGCTCAACGCGCTGTGTCAGTCAGTGTCAGGGTAGGTTGAATCCCCAAGTTGAAGTCGCATACAAACATCCATGCAACACACGTCACAGATTGCAAGCTCCCAACCAACCCAACCACCAGTTGAACCTAATCAAACCATACCTGAAGCAGGGCCAGTCGACGCAGAGCGGGTTGAGCGTGACGCGTAGCGTACCGACGAGGAAGAGGTCTCGCAACGACACGACCGCGGCGGCGCCGAGGTTCGAGACCATGCGCAGCTCGGCCACAAGGCTCTCATCCGTCACGACGCGCACCTCGACGTCGAGCGTCACCTCCTCGGTCAACGGGTTCGCGCTCACGAACTTGACGCCGCTGATGTGCGGCGTGCGCGCGCCGAGGTCGATACGCACGAGCGAGAGCGAGCTCATGAACGCCGGCCGCACCGAGTCCAGGAGCGGGTTGAGGCTCCCCATCAGCGAATTCTAAGAGCAACGTCAGATAGAAGTAGGCGCATCAATGGAGGCTAGACAAGTAGGGGATCACGAAAGATTAGTAGTAAAGGCTTTGGTTCGTACCCGGATGGCGAGCTTCAGGTACGGCCAACCTCTAATAAAGAGATGCAAAGCATGGGAGTTAGTAGAAGGCAGAGCCAATCGACAAAACAAAATTGACGTCTGCTAGGAAACCAAGGGCTTACGTGACGAAAACTTTGTTGAGCCACTCGACGCGGTCCACGTCCGGGTGGCAGATCCAGTTGGGGATCTGTGCAACCAATTAGTCAGGCAATCACAAAGGGTCAATAAGTCAACATTCAACACTCCAGGCCGTACAGCACCAGGTACATGACAAAGACTCACATCCACGTGGGCAAAGTTATCGCTCTCTTCCTGCAGCAGGCGATCGGTGATTTGCACGCGTCGTATCCGGCACTGGTTCTTGAACTCGGCGTAGCACCACAGGTAGAGCGTCGTGAAGATCGCGACGACGCCCAGCGAGCCCTGGACGCGGCTCAGCAGGTACACAAAGAGCATCGCGAGCGTCGACCAGGCAAAGTACTCGCTGTTCAGCTGACAGACGTGCGCGAACACCCCCGCGGCAGCGAGCGGCAGGAAGATCGACGCCTGCACGACGCCGCCGAGGAACGCAACCCAGAGCACCAGGCAGCGGCTGAGCACGAACGCCACCTTGGTGTCCAGCGTCTGCGAGGGCGAGACGCCGCCGCCTGTCGCTATGCCACTGGTGTCCTCATTGTCGTTGCCATCGCTGCCTGCAGAGCGCGCTTCGGCGCGTGCGCTCGGGTGACGCTGGATCTTGGGCGGGATGACGTACTCGCGCAGGCGACTGGAGCGCACGTCGTCGAAGTACGAATCGCTGGCATTCGCAGACAGCGACGTAGCAGCGGCTGAGGACGACGACCCGCTGCTGTGCTCCACGCGCTTGCGAGTCGCCGCGCCAGACTCGGACTGGGTGGCGTGGGATCGATGGCTACTGCTGCCGCTGTAATTCGTGCCGAGGGGCTTGGAAGACGTGGGTTTCGTGTGGAACGGGCTCTTTGACGTGGACATAGCTGCTGATGAAGAACTCAGCATCTTTGGCGACAGCAAAGCGCAGGCAGTCGCGGCCTTGCTCTCCTTGTGAGGTTTGCTACTGTAGCTGTTGCTAGTTGTCTCGCTCGCACCCGGGCTCTTAGGGCTCTTGAGCTGCTGCCGGTGGTTCGAGAACATTGCGTTGAGCCGGTTGAACGGTGTCTTGGGCTCTTTCTGCGGCGAGAGCGCGGCCATCGAGTCGATCACCAGACGCTTTCGCAGCGCTACTGAGCCTTGCTGCTGTGTGTTGCACGACCCGCCTCCGCCTCCACAATGGTCGTTGCTGCTGTTCTCGCTCGCGTCCTCCGAGTCACGGTCGCGGTCACGATCGCCATACTCAGCAGCCTGCTGTTGGAGCTGCTGCTGGAGCTGCTCGTGATCCTCACAGCTCCGCGGCGAGTCGGACGTGCTACTGGAGCCCACGGCGGAGGAGCGGAAAAGGTCGCGATCGGCCGCGACGTTCGAGGACTGTTTGACCGCGAGGTGAATGCACTTGACCCAGAGCAGCATGCGCACCTGGTTCTCTTCGAAGAAGACGAACCCCTGGTGTTTGAAGTTGACCGTGTTGCGCTTCTTCCACGTCTTGACTTCGACGCAGAAGCACTTCTCCATGACCATGTTGGCGCCGTCCGACTCGAAGCTTAGTGACGCGTTCGTGAGTGACAGCAGGTACATGAGCTCCGACTTGGTTTCGTTGCTGAACACCTCGAGCACGTGCCTGCGCGCGTCCGCGACCACGAAGAAGCTCGGCCGCGCGAGCGCGAACAGCTTCTTGCGCGGCTTCTTGACGTGCATGACCATGTAGCCCTCGACGCAGTCCCAGTCCAACGATGACTTGCGCATGAGTTGCGGCTGGGTCTGGTGCTGGGTGGTCATCGGTGACGAGCCCTGCTGCCTTGCTGCCGAGTCTGATGGTGATGCTGCTGCACCCAAAGGCGACGAGATGCGATGCCCTACCGCTACAACACCAATGGACCCTGAGGGTGAGCAATCGCTCACGGGCTCTTCACTGTCATCGACTTCGTCGCTCCTCTGGTGACGACTCGAGGACACCCTGCTGGGCTCCGCTGGTTCTGTTTCACTCGGTCCTAGCAGAGAACATGCCGCATGCTGCTGAATCATCATCCCTGTCGATTGGGTCTCTGTGGACGCAGGTTTGTGGTCGGGAGCTGAAGGGAGCTGAGTGCTGACCGACGCCTCTCAGGGCTGCATGTGCTCGCGACCGAGCGACCGAATGAGTGAGTGAATGAGCGCATGCAGACGCGCAGCAGAGGCTTCGTCTCCCATGCAAAGATAGAGTGCGGATAATATAAATAACAAGTCACTGACCACCAGCAAGAGGCATCACCACCCGATCCACTTCTGAGCAGTTTCGCGAGCGATATCATTAGCAGCAGCATCATCAGATGGAGCTCATCTGTTTGTTTTCCGCAATGTGCCAGTGACTGGCACAGCGAGAAGGCGAGTTTCTTTCGAGTGATGGCGGGGCGGCAACTTCAACCTACGCAGCAGCATACTTGTCCCACGTCAAGTTGACACCAAGCAGTGCTTGGGAGGCTTGACTGTCGGGAAGGAGCCTGTCAAACAGAATACGAGCGAGCTCGCAGACAGAACCCTTGCATGACATCCTCAAAGCACTCGGTCAAGCGCCAACCCCCTGGATATCCGGGCGACTTGCGAAGTAGAAGAGCTGCTGGTGGTCAGCGAAATCGCTACTGACCACCGATTTCACAGGCGCGACAAGTTTGCGTTCTGGTGTACGTCAGCCCATAGGCAGTGCTTGCGAGATTGACTGTGATGCCAAGCGCGAACAGTGCGTTGGGCTCGCTGGTTTGTGTCAGCTCATGGTGATGCCGTGAGCGTCAATCGAGATGACTGTGATTGATTAGAAACTGCATGTCGTTGGACTGACACATCGATAGCAAAGGAGAGACGTAAAAGTGCGCACGAGAAGCACGTGTTCGAGTTGGCATGGATGATGGATGATGGATGATGATCTCTTGATTTTGAGCGCTCGAGCTCTCTCTGGCCCTACAGCTCTCTACCACCACCACTGTTGCTGCTGGTGACGAAGAACCTGCTGCTGCTGGAGGTTTGTCGACGTCAAGTTCTCGACGCGCTCCCGCATGCCGAGGGTGCTCAGTAAGTGTCGCTGGTATCTCTCGGTGGACGGGTATTCCATGTAGACCGCGCGGACCGACTTTCGTGGCGGTCGCTGCTGCTGCTGGGTCGCAGTGCTGACCGTGTCGCTTGGCTCCGCCGCAATATCGCTCTCGTTTCTTTTCGATGAAGCGCGGGTCGGTGTTGCGAGATCTTCGTTTTCGGCTTCTGGGAGGTGCGACTCCGAATGCAGATCGACTTGGATTTGGATCTGATCTTCCGATTCCGCGTGGTCGTCGTCGGTTCCGCCTTGCAGGCGGTCGACAGGAGAAGGAAAATGGGCTGCAGAGCGAATTCGCAAATAAACGAACGAGGTGTATACGCTTTGCTGTTTATTGGTCTTCCTGTTCTCGTTTCAAACCGGACGCCTTGGTTCAAAATGTACGCGCGCAGTCTGAGGCGCAATACGAAGAATGGCATTTTGGTAGCGTTGGAGTTGGTGCAAATAAGAAATAAACAGGCAAGCAAGCAACATGGAGAGGCATCATCTCTCTTTTACGCTCTGCTGCAGTAGGCTCTCGATCTCCTTGCACGGTGACGCGTACACGTACAGCTAGCTGCACGTGGGCGAGTAGTGCGTGACTCGCATGGACTAAAGCGGTAGGCGTCCTTGGAGACGGCGGGATTTAAGCACTGTAATACCAGCCGAATTCGAGAAAATAAGGATCTGCATGTTGTCTTCTACAACATGCTTAACATATAGCTTTTCAGTATTGATCGCATAAAAGGAGTTGATTGTTAGGATTAACCGGTTGATATTGGCGTTTGTATGGCCACAAGGGCCAGTATTCGAGGTGGCCTCTTCCAGATCGATGCCTGTTGCTGCCTATTGCTCTTTCCAACTAGAAGTGGCTTCATCAGTAGCTCTTGCTCTTGCTGCACGACGCTGGCGATGACGGAGACGCTGCTGCTGGTGTGGATGGGATGAGGATGACGCCGAGGAGGCAGTGCGCTGGTCATCGCTCTTGACGCGGAAGAAGAAGGACGGCGCGAGCACCACGAAGATCACGAAGCACGCCATGAGCAGGTCCGCCCAGAGGTTCACGCCGCCGCTCTTGGCGTTACCCCCGCTGCCGCTGGAACTGCTGCTTGAACTCCCGCTACTGCTACTGCGCTTGGTGTAGCTGCTGCGGCTCTGCGTCTTCGCGGCGACAGTCTGAATCACCACGCTCCATAGCAGCAGCAGCATTACGGACGGTGCCATGGTCGCGTTAACAAATGCGAGCGCCTTGAATCAGGATAGTAGACACGTAATGATCGGAGAGCAGGATGTGAGTGAGGCGGCGTCGTTACGCTTGGTTGCATTTATCTGAGCCTACCGACCCTTCGCGAGCTGTCCAGAAAGAGAGAGACTGAAGTGGGATGTGCGAACCGTCAGCCAGCCACTGTTCCTGTTGTTGCCGTCTGCGCATTTCGTGTTTGCGTTTGTAGAAAGCGTCGTGGCGCAGATACGTGGGAACTGGTGGCGAGAATGAACGTGTTGCTAGCGCCTCATAGCGACAAGAGAGATCGCAAGACCACTGCATCTTTGCAAACAATCGGAGATATCGTATGATGAAGACTGGAGAACCCTGCTTGGTTATGCGTGCATGTGGTTGGGAATGAGTGTTCTGTGCGTTGATTGGCGTTTAACGAAACATGCATGAATGAGAAAGTCTATTTACTTGTTCTTGGCGGCCATGGCCTTCTCGTGCTCGGCCACGAGGCGCTCCTGCACGTCACGCGTGACAATGTCGTGGGTCTTGTACTCCATCGTGAACTCGCCCTTGCCCTGTGTGGACGAGCGCAGGTCGGTCGAGAAGCCGAACATGTTCTGCAGCGGCACGTCGCAGCGCACCACCGTGGACATCTCGTCGGCGTCGCTGCTGTTGATCATGCCGCGGCGACGGTTCACCTCGGCAATGGCCGTGCCCTGGAACTCGTTCGGTACCTCCACCTCCACCGACATCACGGGCTCGAGGATGCATGGGTCGGCCTTCATGAACGCCTGGCGGATGGCCTGCACCATCGCGGTCTTGAACGCCAGCTCGCTGGAGTCCACCGAGTGGGCCTGGCCGTCGTTAATCACCACGCGCATGCGCTGCACCGGGTGGCCCACGAGCCAGCCCTTCTGCACCGCCTCCTTCGTACCCTTCTCACACGCCGCGATGTACTCAGGTGGGATAGCGTTACCGATGATGGCGTTCACGAACTCCACCTCCTTGGCGTCAGGGTCGTCCAACGGCTCAATGTACCCGACCACACGCGCGTACTGGCCCGAGCCACCACTCTGCTTACGGTGCAGGTAGTTGAACTCGGAGCGGCTGCGGATCGTCTCGCGGTAGTTCACCTGCGGCGCGCCGGTCGCCACCTCGCAGCCGTACTCGCGCTTCATGCGCTCCACGTAGATCTGCAGGTGCAGCTCGCCCATACCGCTGATGATCGTCTCCTTGCTGTCGTCATCCACACGCACGCGGAACGTCGGGTCCTCCTTCTGGAAGCGGTTCAGCGCCTTGGAGAAGTTGGCGATCTGCGTCTTGTTGGTCGGCGTCACGGCCAGCGACATCACCGGCTCCGGCACGTGCAGACTCGTGAGCGTGAACTTGGACGCGTTCGTGTCGCTGAACGTGTCCATACTCGCACACTCAACGCCAAACATGGCCACGACCTCGCCGGCGCCGACCTCCTCCACATCCTCCATCTCGTTCGAGTGCATCTTGACCAGACGAGGCACCTTGATGCGCTTCATGTCGCTCATGTTGTAGATGAACCCACCGCGCTTGAGCGTGCCCGAGTAGATGCGCATGTACGTGAGCTGGCCGAACTTGCCCTCCTCCAGCTTGAACGCAAGCGCCAGCAGTGGGGCCGTTGGTGAGCACGGCACCAGCACCTTCTCTTCGTCTTGCGCCTGGTCCAACGCAAAGTTGTCGATCTCCGTCGGACTCGGGAGGAATGACACGACTCCGTCCAGAAGCGGCTGCACGCCGCGATTCTTGAACGCAGAGCCCATGAGCACCGGCACGAACTTGTGCGCGATGGTCGCGCGGCGGATCGCGGCGCGGAGCTGCTCGTGGCTCGGCTCCTCCTCCATGAGGAAGAGCTCGCCAATCTCGTCGTCCACGTCAGCGAGCGCCTCGATGAGCTCCTGGCGCTTCTCCTCCGCGAGCGCCAGTGTGGCCGAAGGGATGTCGTCCGACTCTTCAATCGTCTCGCCGTTCTCGCCCTTGTTGCGCAGCGCCTTCATGGTGATCAGGTCCACGACGCCCTCCAGGTCGTTCTCTGCACCGATCGGCACCTGCAGCGCGTTCGCGTTCAGCTTGAGCTGATTACGCAGGTCACGGATGACCTTCCACGGGTTCGCGCCCATGCGGTCCAGCTTGTTGATGAACGCAATGCGCGGGACGCCGTAACGCTTCATCTGCTTGTCCACGGTCAGCGACTGACTCTGCACGCCCGAGACACCGCAGAGCACGAGCACACCACCGTCGAGCACGCGCAGCGCACGCTCGACTTCGATCGTGAAGTCGACGTGACCTGGCGTGTCGATGATGTTGATGTTCGAGTCCTTCCAGCTTGCGTAGGTCGCGGCGGACTGGATGGTGATGCCCTTCTCGCGCTCGAGCTCCATGGAGTCCATCTTGGCGCCGACGCCGTCCTTGCCACGCACATCGTGGATTGCGTTGATGCGGCCGGTGTAGAAGAGGATGCGCTCCGTGAGCGTCGTCTTGCCCGAGTCAATGTGCGCCGAGATACCGATGTTGCGCAGGTTGCTCATGTAGCCCTCCGGCACCGGGTGGCCCTCGGCGAACGGACGCACGTCGCTGTCGGAGCTAAACGCGCGCGTGGAGAGGAGGGGCGACAGCTTGCGCTGCTGCTGGTGGAGCGCAGCGGCAGGGCGGCGCGCCGCCGCAGCCGCACGGGTCATCTGGAGCCAGCGCATGGTCGCTTGCTTGCTGCGTGTCTTTCCGGAAATGAGCGCACTGCTGATGCGCATGCCCAGCCCAAGCTGTGGCCCAAATCAAGCGAGTGGAGCTCAAACGAACCCCTGCGGTATGCGATACGACAGATTCAATCGTTTTTGAAGGGAAACGTGAATTGATTCAACAGTATCGTCTTAGGTACTTTGACCTTTTGATAAAGAATGACGCTATTTAGGATAAAACGCCTTGATTAGCACCCCTGTAATTCATTCTCCTCACGGCAATTCAATTCTACCCAAATGGATGCATTTGACAAGCGCTCGCTTGAAGCACCAGTACTTGTACTTTTCGTTTCGCAGACTCCTGCACTGCCGAAGCTTGGCAAGAGCTGACCTAGCGAGAGCGACTGTGGTGCGCGATGCGAGAGGGTCTCAGTCCAAATCACTGCACTTCAATTCCGCGTTCTCCATCACCGGTTAGACTTGATCAGCGAAAATGGCCGCTGGGCTAGGATGCTTGGCGTCCTGGTTTCGCAAACGAAGAAGAACGCAACCGCTCAGGTAAAGAAGCTTTTGTGAGACGTTGGCAAGTGGGCACAAAGTGAATGCGTTGATCGTTGCATTTGGTCAACTTTTGGTAGATTGCGATCAACAACCAGAGGACTTTTAGCGACAAATATGACCAACTGATGGTTGAACTCTGGCGAGCAGTCGAGTCACGAACCACTCAAGAGAAAGTAACGCCGATGAAGCAAAGTGTATCGCCTGGCAAAGTGTCGTCTCCAAGTGAGCACAGCCAGTAACAATAAACACATTGCAATATTTCCGCAGCTTGTACACGATTGAGTATCAGTCGGTATCCCATCAGAAGAGGGTTCCGCTGCTTTTGACAGAGCACATGCACCTCTCTTGTTGCATATGACGCAAGATGGGTTCATGTCCTTCGCTTCAACATTGCGACCATCACTCCGACACCACTCCACTCGAATGCGGGCTTGCTTTGGCTTCCTTCCCTTTCGCGCACCTATGTGGGGTTGCCTCATTTCTGAATCCAGCGTCGAGCACACTCAGCAATATCACACCCGCTGATGTCGAGAGAGAGCGCACTTGACACCGTTGTCGCTGTCAACGTCGCCGTCTACACCGCTGAGAAGAAGGCCGCCCTGGCGCTCTAGTCTATCAGAAGGACAAACATGGAGACAAGCCACGATGAGAAGAATTGCGCCAACCGAAAACAATCCAATGGACATTGGAAACTATGAATCAAGCTCGAGACTTCGACCCCTTCTTTTCAATGTACGACTTGGTCAGCCCGCCACTATGCAAGCCCCATCGCTGCTCTCATTCGCGTCTTTCGACGCTGCGCCGCCACTACTTGCCTGTTGCATGTCCTGCTGCAGACGCGTCGAGATGTGGCGGTGATATGACTCTATCAATTTGTCTTTCTGCAGCTGGAAGAGCGACACGGTAGACGACTGCTGTGTCTAGATGATGAGGACGCTGCTTGCGTCTGCGCCTCCTCCAAGTTGCGCCCGAGCGCCAAAAATGTGTGGTTGTACGCATGTCGCAGTTGCAGCAGCAGCACGAAGACCGCGACGTAGCTGTTGCTCACCGTGCTGCTCGCAACAAAGTCGCTGAACTTGGCACGGCTCTTGTCGCGCGCGGCCTGGTAGAAAGTGCGCTCTTCCGCCGAGAACTGGAGCTTCACAAGCTCCATGTACTTTGGCGGGAGCTACGTGATGTTCTTCCGGTGGCAGCCTCTCGTGTGCTTTGCGCGGCGCAGCAGGATAGGCGTGAGCACGATCTTGAGCCACCCCAACACATTCACTTCGTATGGTGGTGAAGCAGTATGCCAGAAAAGCTTGACAGCATCAGCAAGCTGCCCTACACCAGGGTGTATGTGCATGGAGCGATACACTTCCACACCGCGGCTGTTGGACGCGAGACACTCCTCCCAGCTGCGCTAGAGTGACGTACCACAGCCCTACACGAGATTGCGCTAAAGCAGCGCGTGTAGCAACCTGGCCGATATCTTCCTCGAACACGCCGCGCCGTAGAACACGACAGTGACCACCGCTGTCGCGCACCTACTGCGCGTGCATCACATCGATCTGCTCGTCCTTGGTGTGGATGGACGTGTCGTCCCACGTCGGTCGTCGACGAAGATCAGCTGCGGCCGCACGGGTCATCTGTAGCCCTGTGGTATCATTGCTACATCAGCTTCAATTGCTTTTGGAGAGTTCACATCAGATGTTGAGGTTTGCCACCTTACTTTTGAATACTTGACCTAAAATAAGGAGGCTAATTTTGAAAAACGCCAAAATACTGAGAATAGTGTGACACACACGAAGCTATTGTGCCAAGGTTTATTCGCTTCAAAATAAGGTTTATGTCTTTTTAGTAAGGTTTTAAAACTCAAGGTTATTAAAGTCAAAACATATTCAGCAGATTAAAGATCCACGGCATAAATTATTATTTACAAACCATGGTTTGTAGAGGTTATTTTGACCGCGCAATTTTGTGATCTGATTGGCCAGTAGAGCATCATCACTCTCTAGATTTATCAGTTTACAGAGAATACTCGCTCTCGAGAGCATTACACTTGGTTTCATTATAGATAGTCGGAGAATGTGCTCACAATACAAATTTTAAGAGAGTACACTATGTCTTTGTATGCCGCGAGAAGCAGAATGATGGTCTGTGAACAGTTTGTGTATATTTATACTCTCTACAACGCATAACCTGTCTTTTCGAATTCGACTGAGCTTATACCGTGCTTTACGGCGGACAAACAAGTAGAGGGACTCTTTTATTCTGTAACGTCCTCGCGCATTGCGCTGTTGTGATTCTGCCCGCATTTTCCCCTTTTCCTCAAAGCTGCCAACAAACAGCAGCGAGCAGGTGCAACAGAAAGCAAGCAAACAGCTCTCTCCTTGTGTGTGCGCGATGGACGACGCTGCGCAGCGCAGCCTCCTGCTATGGGTACGTGTGTGGTGTGTGGATGGGTGGATGGATAATGCGCTGATCTGTATGTATGTGTTACCAGTTTATTGCTCGCTTCATGCGTTTGAATGCCCATGCACACGCTTGGCAGTAACTGAACCCTATCTTTCGCGTTGAACTGACGTTGGTCGCACTTTGTGTACGGGTTATGCAGGTACAGAGCTTCCACGGCACGGTCGCAGCGAATGTGGACGTGACGTCCATGACAGATCTCTGTGACGGGGTGTTCCTGGCCAAGATCATGCATCAAATGTACGTATGCATGTGTTTTTTTGTGTGAGAAAGAGATACACCATGCTGGCAGCGTTGTCTGATCGAAGTGAGTATGTGCGTTGTGTCTGGTTATGGTTTGATAGTGACTCCGAGTACTTGAATATGGAGCTGATCAATGAACAGGCAGCGGGCAACTGGGCGCTCAAGGCGAGCAACCTCAAGACGCTGCTGCGTGGGGTTGAGCTCTATTACCACGAAGAGCTGGGCCAGCTCTGCGATGCCAACGAGCTCATCGACACGAGCTTGATCGCAAAGGAGAACGACGTCCACGAGGTCGCCAAGCTCGCGGAGCTCATTCTCGGCTGTGCGGTTCAGTGCCCAAACAGGTCTGAGTACATCCACCCGATCATGCAGATGAACGCTTCCGAGCAGGCGAGCATGATGCACCTGATTGAGAACATCATGCACCGCTTCCAGTTGGCATCCCCGGGTGGAGCGCGCAACTCTCAGGTGAATACCTCCTTCGATTACATCAGTCACGAAGGTGAGTCTCCCGAGAGTCTCGCGTTCCAACTCACGCACGCGCTTGAGAAAGTCTCCTCCATGGAGCTCAAGATGCTGGACATGGAGCGCGAGAAGCGCGAGCTCACCGAGCGATTCGAGAACTCGCTTGTCGAGAAGCAGAGCTGGGCTAACAAATATGCAGCGCTAGAGGATGAGCGGGACAAGCTTCTCGGTGAGCGACAGAGCACACTGACGCGAGACAACAAGAAGATCCAGCAGATTGTGGAGGGTGAAATTCACGCGCTCACGCTTCAGCTGGAAGAGAAGAACGAAGAGTTGCAGCGAGTGAAGCGCGAGTCTACCGAGCGCCTGATGGTGCTGGAGAACGAAGTCCGTCGCCAGGCGGATGAGCTGGACATTTCGCGTTCCAAGCTCGGTCAGTTCGCGAAGTTGGAGTCGAGTGTCTCCAAGTATAAGAAGAAGCTCGAAGAGATGAACTCGCTGCGCAACCAGGTGAAGGACTTGGAGATCCATAACGCGCAGTACCTCGATAAAGTACTGGATCTCGAGAGCACGGTGAAAACAATGCCGACCCTGAAAGCGCTCGTGGAACGATACAAGAACCAAGTTGTGGATCTCGAGACTGCGAATGTGGAAGCCGTGTCGAACAATCAAGTGAAAGACCTCAAGATTCGTCGGCTGCAGGAAGAATTGGACAGCGCGCTTGGCGGAAAAGAGTTTTTGGAGAGTCAAGTGGAGGAGCTGCGTAGCCAACTGACCAGTATGCAACATAACGGACACGACGAAGCTTCGTCTATCGGTGGTGGCTTGAGCGCAGATGTGCTTCTTGGACGAGACGGTGGCAGCTCCTTGAGAGAGAGAGTCGCTCGCTTGGAGCGTGAGAACGCGCAGTTGAAGAGTGGCGAAGAGAACGCGGAAGAAGCGCATTTGGCAAGCGAATTGGAAATGGCGCTGAAGGCGAAGGAGGCACTTCAATTCTCTCTGCTTCAGCTGAAGAATCAGAATGAGGAGCTGAACGAGCAGGTACGAGTTCTCCAGCAGCAGCAGGGACCTATGAAGACGCAGCAAGCAGTGGCTGGCGCACAAGTTGCTGGTGTGGCGTCATCACTCGACGCAAACCCAGGAACACTTGCCGACGCATCTGGAGTACCATCAGCAGCTCGCGGAGGACCATCAGTCACTGGAGTTCCAGGGCTGGTTGGTTCTACGCCTATGGGATCCGTCCAAGACGCGCACTCTTCGCATCTCATCGGATCTACTGGAGTCGTGGGAGCGCTCTCCCACGCTCCGACGGCAGATACCGTGAGTAGCGGGATCGCGGCAGCTCAAGTTGCCGTGTACGAAGAGAAGATTCAGAAACTGGTAAGTGGATCTTTTATCAGTGATCGCCAGCAGAAGTTGTTCGCAGTCGCCTGTGCATCGCTTACAAGACTTCGATCACTTGGGTGGGAGGATGCACTGGAGCAGTTCCAAGTGTGCATCTTCTCGTTCCTCGTTTTCTTGATCGGGGTCGTAGTGCACGCGGTGTCTGTGAAGCATGCAACTGTGACGACGTGATCTTGATGATGTAGCATTTTTATATTGGAGCGTCGCTTTCGTGGTCTCCTAGATTTGTATTTGGGGTCGAGATGTTGGATCGAGCGAGCGGTGGCGACGATGATGGCTGACGAGTGGGTGTACAATATCAGCAAAGCGTGTTGACGGTCGGGTGTAGTCATTGCATGCCATATATGGGCATCTTATGTCTGTGCGAGGACGTGTCTACCCACGCAGTCAGCCATCTATGTGTCCGCCAGTCGTCCTCCACATCTGCTCCCAAGATCTGCTGCTGCTGCTCGTTTATGTCATAGATCCACCAATGGTGCTGACTCTTTTTGTTGTGGTGACGTATGCTTGTCTCTTTTGTGCAACTTCAACAGCAAGTGGAAGCGGAGGTGGTCGATTCGATGCGCGTGACGGTGGCGGAGCTCACCAACCGACTGAAAGACAAGGAGTCGGTCATCAACGAGCTCTCGGAGCAGCGTGCCAAGCTGGAGAACTACACAAAGAAGACGCTGCACGCCGTGCAGACCAAGTACATGGTCGCCGTGAGCTCACACCGCAACCAGATCAACGAGAAGCAGGAGCGCGTGGACCTGCTGGAGAAGAAGCTCAAGGAGATCCGCACGTCGTACTCGCGTGAGCAAGCGCTCATGATGTCGTCGTTCTACGAGGTACGTCATGCGATTGTGGTTGTTTTGTTGTTGTTCTCATGCCGCGTACATTACTGTTGTCGTCGTGTCGTTATCCGTCGAAGATCTTCTTCTAACATCGTCTTGTCCTGTCCTACTGTGTGGCACTTTGCCTTTTGTCTGTAGATTGGCACGGAGATGCAGCGCCGCACGATGCTTCCTCAAAACCAAGCACAGGGCGCGGGCTCGTGGCTCGCGAGTAAGCGAACAGAGGAGCGCGCTAAAAGACGGAACTTTTAGAGGAGGGCGAGGATGCTAACAAGAGCGAGAAAGAGTGGTTGAAGACGGCTGGGTTATAAAGGTGTCTTTTATATGTATATAAGTTTCCTTTCCTTTCGAGTCATTGCGCAGTGTCTTCAGGGATGAGGGGTGGTACGCCTTTTCTCCAATTTGCCATGTTTTGTGTGTGTGCTTTGATTGTCATATGGGCAATACTCACTCTACGACGCTCACTCCCAGGTTCACGAGTGCACGGGTCGCTTGCTGGCATATCCGGTCATTGGGCGACCGCACAAGCCCCTGCAGCGCGTCCACGCCCCCAAGATCGATGATCAGCTGCTTGTTCTCAGCTGCAGCATGCAGAAAAGTCGGTGCACAATGGAGAGATAACATTATGGTCAATTTGCCAAATAAACATCGTCGAAGAAGGTGAGGTCAAAGTCAAGCAGCACGTACGGTTCACAGAAAGATTGCGGAGCGCTCGAGCCACCTGCGACTGCAGCTCCACGGACTCGGAGCGCGCGCCGTCGATGATCGGCTTGAGGCCGCCTTCGCGCGCGATTTCGATCTCGTTCGCATCTGGTTTATTATCCGAGCCAATCAGTTCAGTTAGCAAACACGTAGCAAACGAGCAGAACCGGCCAAATCGCATCGACAGGAAAAGGTACCGTTGACAGCCAGGTTTGCCAGTGCCGCAATGGCTTCGACCGCCACACCGATCTGCTTGGAGCTCGCGAGTGCGATGAGCGGTTTGATGCCGCCAGCCTTCGCGATGCGCTCCTTGTTATCAACTGAGATGATGCGTACAATGAGACACACAAACAAATCGCACAAGACAGTTGAAGATCGAGTGATGAGTCAGGCGCACACAATAGAGCAACAGCCCCATTGACGCACCGTTCACGCCCAAGTTCGCAAGCGCCTTCGCTGCCTGGCGCTGCACGTGCTCGTTCGTGCTCTCAAGCAGGTCGATGAGCATGTCGATGCCGCCCTCGGTCGCCATGCGCGACTGGTTGTCCGCTGTTGTGCAGTTATTTACACGTAAGTGACCCCTTCACGACCACACACGTCTATATACTGCAAATGGAGACCACTCACAGTTGACCGAAAGGTTGGCGAGCGCGTGTGCCGCCAATCGCTGCACCTCCGTGTCCTTGGACTGCGTCAGCGGCAGCAGGAGCTTGAGTCCCTCGAGTTCCACGATCTGTACCTGTCTGTCAGCTGTGCACACAGACGACACGATGTCAATCAAAGTTAACAAATGTGTCGAGCCGAGAACGAGCATAACGCCATAATATTCCAGCAAACATAAGACACGAGCGACGCACGCTTGACTGCCTCATTCGCAAGCTTTTCGGCGACCTCGCGCTGAAGGCTCGTGTCTGCCGACTTGGCGTACACGATCAGTCGCTGCAGGTTCACGCGGAGTGCCTCGGTGAACGCGTCATCTGGACGAACAGTAAGCGCAAAGAATGCAATCAGTGGATACGACGACAGAAAGTGCAAAAGGGGGGAAGTGAGTGAGTCACCTGTGGCGTCGTCTTCAAACGTGTACTCGTCCTTGCTCCCCTTTGCGCTGGCGTTGCCCATGGCGATCTCTCCCTTCGCTCTCGCTCTCTCTCTCTTCGCTCTCACTCTCAAGGCGTTAAAGCGATCAGAGTTGCCTCTTCAAATGGTGTGGTGACCTTTGGAAGCGAAAAAATGAACGCGGTGGTTTGATGTGGTCCACACAGGATATCGCAGTCGAATCTGTGCCAAAATGCCATCGATAGTGACGAAAGTGAATAGTATCCGTTTTGTATGCTTTCCTATTAAAGCGCAACACATTTCCCATACAACGTACAGCATTATACATTTGTATCGAGTTATGTATACAAAAGTATGCGATTGCCTGCGCACTCTCATCCACGGCGTGAAACGCATAGTGATGTTTACAAGGGACACGTCTGAGAAGTTTTCGTTTGTGTGGTTAGTCAGTCATTTCCAGAACGTCATCACCACCACAACATGAGCAGCTCCGTCGCCATGCGCTCACTCCTGCGCCGCTCGATCGCGTCCGCCACCGTCGTTGCCTCGACCACAAGAGCTGCAAGCGTGCGCGCGCTCAGCACCACCAGCCGCCTGCACCAGCTTAGCCGTGCGCTGCAGACACCGCTGCTGCGCGCGTCTACGTCCGTTCCCGCGTCTGGTTTAACAAACCCGTTCGCTGGTGCGCACGGCGCGGCGCGCTCGATGTTCATCCAGACTGAGTCGACGCCCAACCCGCAGAGCATCAAGTTCCTCCCTGGCGAGGTCGTGCTCGACGATCGCTTCTCCACGGGCGTGGTGCGTGTGAATGCGTATTGCTTGAATGATCTTGTTCGTGTCTTGTTTGATTTGATTCGGTGGTGATCCTAACGAAGACGACATTATGGGAATGTGTGTGCCGTATGTCAATAGGACTTCACGCCTGGGTCGGAGGAGGTGCGCCGCTCGGGTCTCGCGAAGAAGCTCTTCCAGATCGAGGGTGTGACGCGCGTGTTCTTCGGCAAAGACTTCATCTCCGTCACCAAGAATGACGACATTGACTGGGATGTACGTGCTTGTATCTCTCTCTCTCTGCGTCTTCACATTATAGCCCGCAGTCGCTTATGACTGGCGCTCTTCTGTGGTGTCTATTATGCGAATTGTATCACAGGCGCTCAAGGCCGAGATCTTTGCGACGATCATGGACTTTTACGCCACGGGCGAGGCCGTCATGTCCGACGAGGAGATCATCACGGTACTGTTCTGCACATCTGCTGGCTGCCATGCCGCCAAACATTGTTCTATTGATTGCTGAGGCGTGATGCATTTGTCTCTAACCACTCTACTGTGTGTTTCGTACGTTCGTGTCGATAGGACACGACAATCCTACCGGACGACGACGAGGTCGTGGCGATGATCAAGGAGCTACTCGAACAGCGCATCCGTCCATCCGTGCAGGACGACGGCGGCGATATTTTCTACAAGTGAGTCGCCCCCTCTTTTGTCTTTTATGTGTGTGGTTGTTGTTGGCTTTCCTAGCTCTCACGCTCCATTGTATATATATGTATCACCACATCAACCACAGGGGCTTTGACGAAGCGACTGGCATCGTCCGCGTGCAGCTCGCCGGCTCGTGCGCGGGCTGTCCGAGCTCGTCGGTGACGCTCAAGAACGGCGTGGAGAACATGCTCAAGCACTACATCCCAGAGGTGCGCGGCATCGAGGAGTGGACGGACGAGGAGCTCAACAAGATCAACGAGATCGAGTTCAAGAGCTTCGAGGAGAAGCTGCGCGCAGCAGGCGTCATGAGCGAGTAGCCCAGTGGCATGAAGGACAGACAATCAGCAGCGTTGTAGCTAGCAGAGCGAGGCATAGCTGGTAGCCACCACAATAGGTCGAATGGATCCGGACCCAAGGCGGCGGCTTGGATGAACTGAACCCTGTGCAAACAAGAACAAAACAAGAAAAACAAGAAATCAGCAAAAAACAACCAGTTAGCAAGTTAGTTGCGCAAGACTTGTCCAGCGCGTTCTGTTGTTGATGATTGCGCAAGTAGTGGTGGTTTTGTTGGTTGGTTTGTTTGCGTGCAATGGGGACACACACGCATTCGCTGTTTGAAGGATTGAGTGGTTGACGTGTGACGAGTCTATTTTTAGCTCTTCTTGTTTGATAGAGAGCGTCGCGTGGATAGATAGATGGGTGGGTGGGTGGGTGGGTGGGTGCGTGGTGCGCTTCGCTTCAGGCCGAGCAGACGCCCATCAACAATCGCTTGCTCGCCAACTGGCAACTGCTTGATGGGAGTGCATGAGTGCGTGAGTGCGAGCGAGTGACACTCGGTTTTATCAGCGGCTAATTATACGCACGTGCACAGCAGTTTGCAAAGCAATTCGGCAGTCTCCGTGCTCCGTCTCCGCTCGCCCACCCCCACGCACACTTGGCCCATTCCCGGCTCTCCTGACTTATCCAATTCATCCTCACGCGCACGGTCGGAGATATGCCTCGCTGCGAGTGGTAAGTGGACACTGGAACCGGATCAGCAGCTACCAGCTAGCAGCAATGCACCCGAACACCCCCGTGCCCAGGTGCGTACCTACTTATTCACGGTGCTGTTTATTCACTCGACAACTTCACCCACTACTACCTGTTGTATTGAAACCCAACCAACATGGCGTCGTTTTGTACCAGCAGACCGTCCCCAAAACGGACAATCTCGTGCGCTGGGCTTGAAGACCTTGACGACATCTTGCGCGGCATCGAGAGCAACAACAACAACAATAACAACAACAACTTGCACCAGCGCAAGCGCCACAACAGCCTCCCGGACGGCAGCAGCAGCAACAACAGCGGCAAGTTGGTTCTTGGGAATAGCGCACGCCGAGTAACGTCTTTCCATGCGTCGCCTTTTAATCCTCATCATCAGCCGAGACGCCCCGATTTGCATGCGAGTATTGGAGCCATTGGTCGCACTGAGGGAGATTCCACGGGTACTCGCTTGCTTGTCCTCTTGCTTGTCTGTTTGCTTGCGCTGTTGTTGCAGCTTCTGACTTGTGTTGTTTGTGACTTGTTAACCGCTCGTGTTGTTTTCTGCTTGCGCTTGTTTGCACCCATTGTAGCTGCTGGAGGGTTTGCGTTCCCTCTGATTAGCAACTTCGCCTTGGGCAGCCAGTACCCGACAGACCTCGCGAGTGACAGCTGCTACCCGGACACCAGCGCCTTGCCGAGTACTACTGCAAGAGGAGGGTTCTTCGTAAACCACGCGAGGGCGAAGGCGCCGCCGCCGGACGCTTCGCCGCGTGAGGAGTTCCTCGTGCGCGCGTTTGGGCAGATCCGTACCAAGAATGATAGTGAAGCAAGAGGTGTCGACAATGTCGGCAATGGTGGCGCAACTGCTGCTGCGTCAAGTGTTGGTGCTGCTGCTGATGATGATAGTGGTAGACCTCTCCAAGACCCCGAGAGGGGGAGCTTCTACCCTCCGAATCCACTGGACAATGCGGCTTCAGCTCCGAATACTGCCGCTCACTACCGCGATTTCGTGCACGAAGGCGAGCAGCAAAGATCGCTCCAACCGCACCCGTTGCGTCCGCACTTTTTCCACCCGGACCGCAGTAGCAGCAACAACAACAGCAGCTCTGACGAAGACGAAGAGGAGGGTGACGACGATGTGGTCAACGACCACCGCCGCCACCGCCAGCAGCAGGCTTTGGTCAAGGGTGAGCAGCAAAACCAAAATACTCAGGCGAAGATGCAGAAAGCGTTTGGCCAACAACCAGAGCGGCTTTCTCCAGACTTTCGAGTACCAAGTTACCACCAGCAGCAGCAAGTAGCCCCAGCTCCTTCCTTCTCACCCTCACTACCAAGGACGCCTGCAATTTACCCCCAGCAAGCGCCAGCGCTTGCAACTCATCCTACTATTGCTGCTCAAACTCCCGGAGGGTCTACGCCGTCTACCAAATGGCTCCGCGACGAGGACGAGCGCCTACGCGACGCCGTGGCGCGCTTTGGTGGCAAGAGCTGGAAGCTGATCGCCGAGAGCCTGGGCAACGGCCGCACGGACGTGCAATGCCTGCACCGGTGGAACAAAGTGCTCAAGCCGGGTCTGATCAAGGGACCGTGGACACCCGAGGAGGACAGCGTACTGCTGGGGCTCATCGCGCGCTACGGCGTGGGCAAGATCCGCTGGTGCGACATCGCGCTGCACCTGCCGGGCCGCATCGGCAAGCAGTGTCGCGAGCGCTGGTGCAACCACCTGGACGCCAACATTCGCAAGGGCCAGTGGACCGCCGAGGAGGACGAGACGGTTTTCCGCTGGCAGCAGAAGCTTGGGAACAAGTGGAGCGAGATCGCCAAGCTACTGCCGGGGAGGACCGAGAACGCCGTCAAGAACCGATACAACTCGGCTGCGCGACGCAAGTGGCTTATGAACCAGGCGGCGAAGGAGCAGCAAGCACAACAGCAACAACAGCAACTAAACCGTCACAAGCAAGGGCAGCAGCAGCAAGTCGCGCAAATATCTGAACAACAGAGCACTTCCCCTTTCCAGACACGATCCCAGCCTTCCAAAGCAGCAGCAGTAGGAGTAGGAGCAGGAGCGCAGTTCACATCCACCCCACGCAGTGTCCAGTACCCAGAAGCGACAGATAATGCGACTAGAGCCATGAGCTTCGCACCTCCGTATGCAACACCGTCGCTGTACTCCATGGCGCCTGAGGCTCCAGTCGGCAGCAGCTCGTCATCGTCAGCTACACCGAGTTTTATATTCCCGTCAGGCACCGCATTGGGCGGCTCGCGTCCAGACGACCGTGGACAACAGGGCCCCGCAATTCATGGAAGCTCTGGTCAACGCTACAGCTCTTCAATGACATCATCAATAACTGGAGAGATGAGTTCGATCAACCAGTTGTTCCAGCCTTCCCTGGTGTCTTCTCAGGTGCCTCCTCCGTCTCGCTCTTTCCAGCTCCAACCTCCGAACCCGCTTTCGTCGCTCGCTTCTTTGCTGTCGTCGCCCGTGGAAGGCGAAATGGAGACAGAAGCTGAAGTGTCCACTCGAGACAGACGACTTCCTCCGTACATATCGTTCTCGAGTCATCCGGAGGACACTGCTGCTCGCAATATAGGCAAAATGGAGATGGATAGCAACACCAACAGCAATAACAACAACAGCATGACGGACCCAAGTACAACCACGAGCCACCAACCAGAGTCGAATGACGAATTCAAGCAGGAGGCCCAGCCAGACCAACAGCAGCAACATCAGCAACAGCAGCAACAGTTCTCAAGCACAAACCAGCAGCAGCAGGAGGTGGTCGTGATTGACGACCAAATGAGCAAATTCCTGGACAGCGTCGCGCTCGAGCTCGACGAGATCATGGAGTGAGCTGAAGAGAAGAGCTAGCAGCCCTTGGGCTCACTCGTGACTGCTAAATACTTCACAGCCCTCGCAAGTCAACCATTTCCATATATTTAATGAGTCAAAAACACCAGAAACAATCAAAACTAACCACCAACAAAATGGACAAATATATCGTAAAGCAAAGCTGCATTTCCACGTGTGGACTTTGAATGTTGGGAGCAAATATTGAGACTTTAGTTGTCTATCACATCCAGAAATCAAGTGTCCACCTCATGCAGACATCTACTATTGCTGCTTCTGTTCCGCCTTTACATGTGGCAGTTTTGCTTCAGCCTCAGGCTCTAATTGCTGCTGATCGCTGTCGTCCGCTCCAGGTGGATAAAGCGCCAAACTGTGGATCGCATTCAAGCGCTTCTCGGCACCATTCTGTCCACCAAAGAAGTACACTTTGTTGTTCGAGTCAATCACCGCGCGATGGCCAACTCGTCCAGGCAGCGACAGCGAGGCTTCAGCTTCCGCTTTGCTGTCTTCTTCCGCCTTCGAGACCGTGAGAGACTCCCATTCCCACGTCTCCGTGTTCAGCAGGAACCCGTCGTTGAACACACTGGTCGCCTGCGAGTCCTCGCGCTGCGGATCCCAGCCGCCGAAGATCAAGATCTTGGACCTGTCGACGAGCGTCGCCGAATGGCCCGTGCGCGCCTGCGGTGGCGCTCCCACGACGCACGGGTGGAACCACGTCCACGTGTCCGCGTCGCCGCCCTTCTTCCTGAGCACGTGCACCGAGTTGAAGCTCTTCTTCGCGTCATTGCCGCCAAAGATGATGACGCGGTCGCCGCCCACCGCGACAGCACTGTGATACGTTCGCGCACTCGGCGGCTTGCCCTCAATCTTGACGTTCTTCCAGTGCCACGTATCTACAAATCAAAACCCAGGTACAATACATGACAGTCAGCACACCTGATATCACAAATACCTGGTCAGTCATAAAGGGCTTATCACATCACACAGTTCGTACCGCTATCAAGGACGTGCACTGTGCTCTGGCGATTGCGACCGCGACTGCCACCAAACACGACAATGTCGTTCCCAACGACGGTGCACGAGTGGCCGCTTCGCGCCATCGGCGTCACGCCGCTAACAGCTGGTGGATACCATAGGAAGCACTCCGTGTCGAGCACCATGATGTCCGAGAGTACGTCCATCTGGTTGCCGCCCATAAAGCGCTCGCCGCCAAAGACCAGCAGTAGGTGCTTGGACTCCAGGTACACAGCGCCGTGCCACGCACGCGGAATGCTCTCGCAGTTCAGCGGCTTGGACCACTCGCGCTTCTTCAGGTCATACACGTGCAGGTCACCTAGAGTCATCTCGTCGTCGTCCACGCCGCCGTAGACCACCACGCGGTCGTTGGAGATTTTGGTGACAGAGTCACCCCAGCGCTCGACTGGCACCGTGCCCTGCACTTCCACCTCGTCCCACTGCGCGCGAACTGGTTCCTTGGCTCTTATTGCTGTTGTCATCGTAGTTGTCGTCATCGTTGTCACTTTCGATGCTTTCGTAGAAGTTGCATCCTTGATCAAGACCACGGCAGTAGCAGCAGCAGAGGAAGAAGATTCGTCCAGCATTTTACTAGCATTCTTTGGAGGGCGGCCACGCTTCTTCTGGGAGTCTGGAGTGGCTTTTCGACTCACTGGTGGCTGCTTGGTTGCATCTGGAGAGAACAACGTCGTCTGCACAGTGTTTGTGTTTTTCTTCGGCGCTAGCGGCTTGAACGATGACGATGGCGTTGACAAGCGCGATACTGGTGGCTTGGCCTTTGTGGAGCTCTGTCGGCCGCTCTCTTTCTCAGAGACCGACGTACCTGAAGAGGAAATGATCGAGTCTGCGTCCTCGCCAGTCTTGACCGTCAGTGAGCCCTGTGATGATGCCGTCTCCAACTGAGCGAGCAGCATGGATTGCTCGACGTCGTTGAGAAAATTCGGACGCAGCCGTTTGGTCAGGAGCTCGGACGCACTGCTCTCCGAGTCGTCTTCATCGTCTTCATCCACCACGAAATCGCTCTGGTTGAGCGAGCGCTTCTTGGATTTGATGCCAGAAGATGCCAGCTGAGATGTCATTGCTGCGCTAGTGGTTGGCACAAACGCGCTAGTTGATGTTGCAGTTGAGTGGTTGTTGCCGGCTACAGATGTCACCGTTGGTGCTATAAGAGTCAACAATTGAAGCACGCGCAATTCACAATAGCAGCAATGATGCATAAGAATATTTCTGCTGGTCCTTATCAATTAAACGCCGCATGAGCCACACACTTACCACCCTTGGAGAGCACCACGCCGCCCGTGAAGTTGGCGCACTGGATCGTGAGCGTCCCATCCTTGAAGGAGAACTGGATGCCCGTCAAGCTCGTCGGGATGTCAACCTCCACGCCTGCCGTCATTGAAATCCACAACCAGTCCAGTCAGTTAGCCGGTCATACGACACTTCAGATCCGCATCGTACAAAAGACGCTACACCACACACCTTCGTAGGAAAGAAGCGGCATTGTCTATCTCTTCTTCGTCCCGTAAGTGTGAGGATGCTGCGCTCTCAAAACGATGACTGCAACGACCACGGCGTTCTGCGACAGAGGAGCTCCGCCACAACAACGGCAATCTAGAGACAGAAGCCCGCCATTCGCCGCTCCCGCCAAAAAACGAATTGAAAAAAATGGCGCCAACGATCACTTTTGAAAGGGGGCATTATCATCAGACCCATACATTATTTGAGTCACATCTGATGCGACCCAATCTCATCAATTCCCCAACTGGCAAACTCAGACATTGAACGAGACGAAGAGCGCGAGAATAATGAGCATCAACCCGAAGCTACACGAGGGCGTGGTGCCATACCTGGTGTCGCCCTACGAGAACTTCTTCTTCCTGATCCAGCGCGTGAAGCTCACGGTCGAAAGCGGCAAGTGCGTTGTGTTGCTTGCTAGCGTTGTTCTTGTTATGATTGGCTTTGCGCGTCAGGTCTAACGGAGCTGCTCGCGTTGTGTGCTATTTGATTGAGAACAGTGGATACCCAGGACAGGGCGGCTGCTTCTACGGCCATGAGGGGCGCTGTTACGTGTCGCAGTACCGTGTCGTGTACGTTTCCAATACACAAGGGTACACTGCGTACAGATCGTTCTCGCTGCCGTTCTACTGCATCCGCGACTGGAAGTTCCACGTGAGCATGTTCGGTACGTGGTTGACTGTACCATATGTCTATTGTTGTAAGCCTTACCATTGAGTGGGTGTGTATACACAGGCGCAAAGGCCTGGAGAGGGCACGTGAACCCTGTACCTGGCGGTGGTCTCATCAGCGTCGGCTCCTTCACGCTTGACTTTCTGGTGCGTCATGCGTGTGCTCTTCCTATTCCGAACACGCAAGTTTCATGGGTCAGCACTCACTGATATGCTATGTGTGTCCTCTGTAGAGTTTCGGGTTTGAAGAGTTTCGCAGCCACATCCTGCCGCTTCTCGAGAGCTCGCGCCAAGTCCACGAACGGTTCGTGGAGCTAAGCCAACCCTCGGTGCTCATGGTGCCGGCGAAGATCGTGGACCCGAACGAGTGCAAGCGACGCGTCGCCTACTACGCTGCAGAGGACCCTATGACGCTCTTTGTCGTCGACAGCAGCAGCGAGAAGGAGGAGCAGTCGTCATCCTCTTCATTCTGAGTGAGCCTCAGCCATGCAATGCCATAATGTCAAATGTCAAATATTTATTTTGTTTTTGTTTGTAAATTTCATAAGAATGGATGAAATACGTACTTATGCCAAGGCTGACTGTAATCGAAGGTTCTGGAACCCAGCGATCCCATTGCCATTTCAAAAGTGCTGTCCTTGTGTGCGCCGCCACTCCAGCTGCCAGTACGTAAAGCGCGCCACCGCAGCCACAGTCTCATCCCCGCCCCATACACCCACCTGTCCACAATGTTCTCTGGCGAAGGCGTGCTCCCATTCAACCGCCACACGGACGTGCTGAACGCGTTCGCGAGCGACGAGGAGAGCCTCGTGCGCCTCGTCGAGGAGCTCAAGCGCCGCGGCAACACGGCTTTCACGCAAAAGTCGTTCGAAGAGGCCGATGCGCTCTACTCCAAGGCGATCGAGATTAACGGCAGCGACCCGCTCAAGAACCAGCACATCTTCTTCGCGAACCGCTCGGCCTCGCGCACGTCGATGGGCAAGACCCAGCTCGCGCTTGAAGATGCCGAGGCGTGCATCAAACTCGAGCCGTCGTACGCGAAAGGCTACTTCCGCAAGGCGCAGGCGCTGAACAAGCTCCAGCGATACCGAGACGCGCTCGCGGCGTTGAAGGAGGCGCAGGTGCTTGAGCCGGCGAACAAGTCGGTGAACACGCTGTACGCACAAGTGGAAGAGCTCGCAAAGAAGCAGAAGGAGGTGCCGGTCGCTACTGTGAAGCCTTCATCCCCAAAGAAGGTTACGCGCGTAGACGTCGTGAAGGAATCGTCGACCACGACGACTAGCAGCTCCACCGTGGAGAAGATGGAGATCGACGAGGAGGAGAAGATTGTCGGCGCTGTGCGAGGCTACAAGAAGCTCGCCGATGGCCGCGTGACGACGTTCTTCAACAACGAGCTGACGGAAGAAGCGAAGCAGCTGATCGGCGACATTGCGCCAAAGAAAGTGGAAGACCCGAACGTCGTACAGGTGAGGACTGATTGAAATTGATATGTCTATCTTGCGGTTTACTAATACAGTGTTGGTGTCTCATCCGCGTATGTGTTTCAGATCAAGAGCGTCGAAGGTGGCTCGGCATGGAACGTCGGCAACACTTTTGAAGAGCGCGACATGACCGCGTGGGCGAAGGGCAAGATTGAGTCGCTGGTCGTGGGCGTCACGGCACCGCTTCCAGCAAGCGCTGGGCTGCCTGGTGTCGTGAGCGCTGGTGCAGTGTCCGACCTCTCGGGCGACGCGTCGATTGCCGTGGTGCGCGGCGCGAAGCGCTACATTTTCGACTTTGCATTCCACTTGAAATGCTTGCTGGTGCTGGAGAGCGGTGAGAGCGTGGAGGGCGAGCTCAAGTTCCTGGACGTGAGCTCGGACTCGGGAGGTGACTATGACGCAGAGGCTGTCGTGCCGACTCGTTATCAGACAGCGGGCGGTAAGGCACTGCACGCCGCGCTGTCGTCGGCGTCGTCGCCATTCCGCGTGGCACTCAAGGCGCAATTAGATCTGTTTGTGAAGGAGTACCATGCGTTCTAACCAAAACCTAAAATTTAAAATTGGCACGTTTACATTTTAGGATATCTAATGGCGTATCGCATACATCCTCAATAGAGGACCCTTTCAGCGAGTGTACTGTATTTAGTCTTAATAGAGCGCCCCTCCCTTCTCCCAAATCTCACCTGGTTGGACGCCACGGCCACAACGGAGCTCTTCATCTGACGTCGTTGTCGATCTATCCGTCCATTCGCCCGCAGCTCAGCTCTCACGAGTACGCTGCACTCGCGCGCTCCACCAAGCCAACCAATAGTTCAACGTTTCAATAACACCAGCGACAATGGCCAGTGTGGACGTGGATACTACTGCCGCTGCGGCTGCAGCGAACGACGACGGCCAGAAGATGGTCGCGCTTGGCGGCATGCAGAACATGGCGTGGGCCGCCGACACGTCCAAGTTCGGCTACAAGATGCTCGTGAAGATGGGCTGGGCCGCCGGTAAAGGTGTGGGCAAGGAGCTGCAGGGTCAAGCTACTCACGTGAAGATCGCGCGCCGATCTGAGAACCTGGGCGTCGGCTGTAGCTTGAAGCAGGCGGAGGTGCAGGGCTGGTCGACCACCGCCTCGAGCTTCGCCGACGTCCTCAAGACGCTCAACAAGACCTACGGAGGTACGTTATTGGTGTCCTAGCTTATTGGAGGATACAGATTGTCTTGGATGCTCACTGTTGATGTTGTTATTGTGTGAATGTACAGACAAGAACGGCAGCGATTCAGACAGCGACGCGTCGTCGTCCGCGAAGAAGCGCAAGAAAGCGAAGAAGGAGAAGAAGACGAAGAAAGCCGCCAAGAAGGCCAAGAAGAGCGACAAGAAGGTGAAGGACTCTTCGTCCGCCAAGCCCACGATTTCGCGCCGTATCGTCTACCACAAGCGCCTGCGCAACAAGAACGCCAAGGGCTACGCAGCGGAGGACATGGCGGGCATCCTCGGCCTCGCGGCGTCGACGGCGTCCAAGTAGACTGCGCCAGTTGATTTTTGCTTCTGAGGATTGGCTGTATGGTTTTGAGAGAGAAGGAGTAGAAGGAATGGATATTTAGAATAAGTACAACGACGTAACTAATGTATAGCTATATGAGTTCAACACGCACGCCGCTTGCTTTCCATTACTCCTTCGTTAGTGTTCATCAAGGCGCATTTTCGCAGCAATTTTGGTTGGCGTTGTTCAACCTGCTATAATAAATACCCTTGACAAATACTGTTCTATCACCACCCTATCCATACTTATCCTTCTGTCCATAGATACCTGTATAAATTGATACTATGCTTCGCTGGTGGTGAGAGCCACCAGTTTTTGGTTTCTGGGTCAGTCAACCAAACCCAAGCGTGTCTTTTGGTGCATCAGCAAAAGCTCCAAGAGCTCCAATCACTTGACCAACGCAGAACGTCCAACCAGCCAGCTGCCTGTGCACGCATCATATATAGACAATGGCGAGCGTGTTCGTGCGCAACCTGCCGTATGGCATCACACAGGAGGAGCTGGAGCAGCTCTTCGGCGATATCGGACCTGTGAAGAAGGTGGATGTGATCAAGGACAAGGGCAAGAAGAAGAGCGACATGCTCACGCGCGGCTTCGCCTTTGTCAAGTAGTAAGTGACGTCGCCTGCGTTTATGTCATTGCTATTGTGCTATGCTGGGTAACTGACTGACTCGTATGTTGTGTGGTCTTGTATGTGTGCAGCGCGATCGAGAGCGACGCGCAGTACGCGGTGGAGAAACTGAACGGCCACGACCTCCAGGGCCGTCGCATGCGACTTGGTGCGTCTTGACTCTCTCTATATCATTATAGTATCGCAATAAACCATGCATGCTAACGCTTCTATTATATGTACACAACAGAAATCGCGCGTGAAAAGGGAAAGAAGCCTGGACAACAGCAGCAACAGCCAGTCGCACCGCGTCACCAGGAAGTCACAGCAGCAGCGCCAGCCGAATCAGCGACCGCTCCTGAAGAGTACATCTCTCTAGAGACAGAGGAGGACGTCAGGCCAAAGAAGGAGAAGAAGGAGAAGAAGCACAAGAAGCACAAGAAGGAGAAGAAGGAGGCCGCGGAAGAAGAACCAGAGACGCCTGTTAAAGAAGAAGAAGAGGAGGAAGCGCCTGTGAAGAAGGAGAAAAAGGCCAAGAAGGAGAAGAAGGAGCGCGAAGCTGACGTCAAGGTTGAAAAAGAAGTAGAGGAAGCACCAGTCAAACAAGAACCAAAGCAGCCAAGTCCCGTGAAAGGAACCAAGGCGGCGGCTAAGCCAAAGAAGCAGGAGCAGAAGAAGGCGTCTTCGGTCCAGGCGCTGGTTGAGGACGGACCAAACTTTGCAGCCGCTGAGCCAAAGGTCGACGCGAATGGCCATGTACAAAGCGACCGCAATGCGCGTCGCCGCATGCACCGCGAGTTCCTGCGCCAGGTGGAGCAGCGCAAGAACGACGAGGCGAAATCGGAGGAGAAGTCGATAGTGATGTACGGGCTCGGCGCGGACGTGACGAAGAAGCACATCGTGAAGAAGGTGAAGAAGATCGGCAAGGCCCTCACTGTGGATCTCAAGGAAGAGGAGAAGACTGGCAAGAAGTTTGCGGTCGTGCAGTTCGAGAAGCTCGCCGATGTGCAGAACGCGATCGCGAAACTCGACCACCACATCTTCAAAGGCGCGATGCTCAAGGTCAAGTGCTTGGCCAAGAGCAGCGGCGCGGCGAGTGACGCCAAGGAGAACGAGGGTCTGCGTCTGATCGTGCGCAACCTGCACTTTGACACGAAAGACAGCGACCTGGAGAAGGCGTTTGAGGTGCACGGTCCGCTGTTCGAGGCACGCGTGGTGCGCATGCCCGTGGAGGACCCGGACAACACTGTGCCAGACGCGCTCGGCCGCAGCCGCGGCTTTGGGTTCGTGCAGTTCCGCGACATCAACGACGCGCGTGAGGCAGTGGAGAAGCTCAACGGCGTGAAGATCAAGGGCCGCGAGATGATCGTGGACTTTGCGCTTGCCAAGTCCAAATACCTGGAGCAGCAAAAGACCCAGAAGAGCATGGAGGTGAACCCGGACGAGGACGACGAAGACGAGGACGAAGGTGTTGAGGGTGATCACGACAATGAGCTCGAGATGGAGTCGGGCGACGAAGGCACCGACGATGAAGAAGGTGGTGATGACGACGACGAAGAGGAGGCTGAGAACCAGGAGGACAATGATGAAGAGAAGCCCAAGGTGGACTCGGACGCGCAGCGATACCGCACGATCTTCATCCGCAACCTGTCGTTCCAGACCACGGAGGAGGGGCTCAAAGCGTTCTTCGCGACCTTCGGCGCGGTCGAGTACGCGCGCATCGTATACGACTATGGCTCGGGTCTGTCCAAGGGCGTGGGCTTCGTGCGCTTCAAGGACGCAGACATTGCGGACCGCGTGCTTGCGCGTGGTCAGCTGGCTGCGGAGCGTGAGGAGGAGAATTACAGCAAGAAGAAGAAGCAGAGCAAGGCCAAGGAGAACCTGTTCACGCTGTCGGCCCTGGCGGATGGTGACGCGCTCATGCTGGACGGCCGCATGCTGTCGCTCACGCGCGCGGTGGCCAAGGAGGACGCCGACCGCCTCACGACTGAGAACAGCAACGAGCGCAAGAAGAAGGACAAGCGCAACATGTACCTGGCGTACGAAGGCACGATCAACGTGAACAAGATGTCGGAGGAGGAGCTGATGCTGCCCAAGATGGACATTGAGAAGCGCCGCCGCGCGATCCGCGAGAAGAAGGAGAAACTCAAGAACCCCATGTACTTTGTGTCGCCGCTGCGTCTCTCGGTGCGCAACATCGCGTCCACAGTGGACGACAAGAAGCTGAAAGAGATCTTCCGCGACGGCGCGATCGCCGGTATGCGTGAAAAGAATGTGGACCGCGCGGAGGTCAAGCTAGAGCTGTTGCCCAAAAGCGAGGCCGTGCCGGTCAAGGTCAAGATGGCCAAGGTCGTGCGCGACACAGAGGCCGTCAAGACTACGGGCAAGGAGGCGCGCTCGCGGGGCTACGGTTTTGTGGAGTTTGCCGAGCACATCCATGCTTTGGCCGCGCTCCGCAAGATCAACAACAATCCGGCGTTCACGCACTTCGCGGCCGGCGGCTCCAAATTTGACAAGAAGGGCGGCGCGCTCGAGGAGAACGAGCGCTCGCGTCTCATTGTGGAGTTCGCGCTGGAAAACCACGGCAAGCTGAAGCTGCGCGAGAAGCGCCAGCAGGACGCCGAGAAGCGCCGCGAGGAGGAGAAGGCGCTGCGAGAGGCCCAAGGCGGTGATGGCGACGGCAAGGACGGCAAGAGCGAGAAGAAGTCGCGCGGTCAGCGCCAGCGTGAGGCCAAAAAGCTGCGTGCGCTCGAGAAGAGCCAGGAGGCTGAGGGCGATGACAGCAAGACCAAGACCAAGAAGGACGCCACCAAGAAGGACGCGAAGAAGCCAAAGAAGGAGGTAATCGTCGTGTCGGCTGGCAACAAGCGAAAGCGCAACGACGAGGACGCAGCGCTGCAGGCCGTGGCGGCGTCGCTGCCGACGGGCAGCACCAAGGCGGTGGCCAAGAAGAACAAGAAGACGAAGGCCGCGCCATCGCGTAAGGACCGTAAGCAGGCGAAGGAGCTGGAGGTCGAGGAGTCCTTCGACGCGCTCGTGCGCAACTACAAGCGCGAGATCTTTGGCGAGAAGACCGCTGCGAAGGGTGCGAACAACGACAGTGCTGCCGCGATCGAGGCTCGCGAGCGGTGGTTTGACTAAGTGCGTGGCCAACAGCAGCAGGTCTCGTAGTAGATATTTTTTCATAGACAGAATAGATGGTAATGGATGGACGATGCGCGACTTGCATCTGGTAAATATAGGCTCGCGATCGATCGTTTACGGCAACTTTGACATTGAATGGCATGCCAGTAAGAGAGGAGATTGGGGAAACTGCGGTTGATGGTAGCAGATCCAATCAACATGAGTGCAAAACGACACGGCACAACAAATTACCAGTAGTAATTTGTTTTAAGCTGACGACCGATGACGCCCGTCGATTGACGCAGTGAGAACGGGAGCGGAGAAGCCTGAGAATAGACCCGAATGCGGAAGAAATAGAAATAGCTTTTGCGAGAGAGGCATCGGCCATCACTGCGATGGACATGACAACAAGCAGCACAAGCACACACAGGCACACAGGCAGAAGACACGTCATTTTTTTCTTGTCGCTATTGCACGCAGCAAT
Source organism: Globisporangium cylindrosporum (assembly GCA_038050675.1). Classification (NCBI taxonomy): domain Eukaryota; phylum Oomycota; class Peronosporomycetes; order Pythiales; family Pythiaceae; genus Globisporangium; species Globisporangium cylindrosporum. The sequence goes on along the minus strand of JALBZD010000106.1, from coordinate 25,072 downwards.
TGGCGTCGCGTCCAGCATTGCGTCCGTGTACCGTTGCTGTCCATCCAGCATGGCTACATTACGTACCTATCACATATACAACATGGCTACATCCAGTGCGACCGATTATCATCCTCCAGACCCAAGGAGCGTCAGCACAACAAGCAGCCAGCAACGACATCAACAGCTCACTCGAGACAGCAAAACGTGGCGTCGGTGCTGGGCGACCAACTCGACCTTTCTACCAGCGCGAAGGACTCGTCTTGTTGGCATGTCGCTCCTCCTGGTGTACAGCATCCTCGCGTCACGCTTCAGCGCGGTCGAGGCAGGACTCACGGAGCTCTCGATGCCGTACACACAAGAGAATCGCATGACTGCCACGACGATCGACAGCAATGGGAACCTGCTCGTGAGTGGCTGCACTGTCGCTGGTGGGAGCAGCGCCGCTCGAGCAGCAATGTTTGCGCTGAACAGCGTCGCATTCGTGGCAAAGTATGCACAGACTGGCGAGCAGCTTTGGCGAAGAGAGATCAACGGGTGCGAAAAAGCAGACTGCAGCTCAGTGTTCATTGCGACAGATAAGGACGCGAACGTCTTTGTCGCTGGCTCAACCATCATCACCAGCGTCAGCGTAGACACGAATGGTGAGAACGGCAGTGACGCCTCCGACATCTTCGTCTCCAAGTTGGCGTCAAGTGGAGAGGTTCTGTGGTGTAAGACTCACGGTACCTCTCAGAGAGACGAAGCCACTGCGGTCAAAGTGAACCCGAGCGGCTCGGCAGTGTACGTCACGGGCTTCTCGGGAGGCGACATGACGACGATTCAGCAGAACGCCACCATGGTAGAGCAAAGCGTGCCTGAGAGCTTATCCTCTTCGAACTGTGTGCGATGGGGAAGGACGGCCAGCAACAGCTACAGCAGTGTATTAGAGCCACTGCCATCTGCAGAGCAGGAGTGTCTCGCTGGGTTTGTTCTTAAGATGGAGACACTCGCAGGAGACTTGCAGTGGGTGCACCAAGTGACCTCGACGAATAGCAGTGGCATTGACGGTGGGGATCATCGGGTCTTTGGTGTGGACGTGGACGAATATGGACACGCTGTTGTTGTCGGTGATACCAAGGGCGACTTGCGAATACAGCAACAGCCGCATAACGAATTCATCGTAGCCAATGTATCGAGTGTACAACCAGGAAACAGGAATGTGGTCCTGGATCACGCTGGCGATCTGTTTGTGCGGAAGCTGGATGAGCTCATGGGCACCACGCTCTGGACGACGCAGATTGGAGCTTCTGGTGCGACCGCAGAGCTCTGCAGACTGCCTGACACTGAAGGAGGCAGCACAATCAAGAAGAGAGGCAATTGCGGCATCGCGCTGGTGCCGTCAGCAGGATCTTCTGCAGAGCATGGGTGTATCTACATCACTGGAACCACCTTCGGACTGATCTCCACAGTTGACCAAGACCTCGAGCAGTATGCTACCCTCTGCAGCAGCGACACAATCCTCAGGGCCAAAACCAAGAGCAAGAAGATGACGCGGCTCTTTGAAGGAACAGTAGCTCCTACAGTGGCGACCTTCGTCGCCGACTGTGCGTACCAAACCCTGTTTGCGAAGCTGAAGGTCGCAGATGGACGGGTCGAGTGGGTTCGCCAGGTGATCTCAGCGTCTCGCAATAACGCAGAAGGCATCGCCCTCGTCCCAGTCCTTGTGGATGAGACGAATCTGAATAGCAACAGCAGTTCAACTGGTGGCAGTGAAAACTCTGACACTGTGATTTTCGGGCTGGCAGATCCAGGATTGCTGAGCTCTTCAGACTCGATGGAGCAGCTCTTCGTCCTGCGAGTCTCCACAGGAACAGCGATACCTGGAGAGACCAAGTGGATCAAGCAGACTGGAGTGAGCGGCGAAGACCAAGCTCTAGGTATTGCCACCACAAGTCAAGACCAGTTGCTCGTTATGGGCTTTGGTAATCGAGAGAGTAGCAACACTGGCAACAATGCGACCTGGTCTGCCTATGTGCAGAAGTTGGACACTCTCTCGGGAGAAAGTCGTCCATTCTGTGTGGACGCTTTTGCATTTCAGACGAACGCCACGATTGTCCAGCAACTAAAAAGCGAGCGTGTGGTTGTCTTCGTCACGGTTGAGCGTTCCAATGAGCGCTGCGGTGGGAGCTCGAGCGTCGCGTATGCCGCTGGGCTAGAGTCAGCGCCTGTCGTGCCAGCGGAGCTTCTGGCGAGACCGGGTGTGGACTTCATCACCTCCAAGGGACTTGTGCGCTTTGCTCCAGGGCAAAAGACCGCGACCATCGCGGTGGATGTGCTTCCAGCCGAGACCCAGACAGCAGCAGCGCAAGAGGAGGTCCCAGTCCGATCTTTTGTGCTTGTGCTGGAGATTCTCGCTCAAGAGACGAGTGTCGTCTTGACAGCTCCGTCCAAGATGGAGATCGGCATTCAAATGGTGGCAACTACCACTTCAGTGTCCCAGTTGTTCAACAGTGACGATACTGGGGGAAATGGAGGTAGCAATGGCGATGAAGCTGCTGACGGCCACTTTTGGCGCCGGCTTTCGCGGATCTGCGCGCTTGCGATCGGACTTGTGCTGGTGCTCGTGGTGGTTTTTGGACGGTTCTGTGGTGGCGCTTGCAGTTTGCGAAAAGCCAAGGCGTTCCAGTACAAGCGTATCAAGTCCCCACGTGCCAGCACTACTATCACGAGCCACTCTCCTGGTGAGCTCTTGGAACTCGAGCCATCCATGAGAAGGACTAGCAGCACCAGTGCCAGCACCAGCACACGACGGCTTGGTGCAAGTGCGAATGTGATTGCTGTGAGGCTCAGCAGGGACCGCCGATTGAGTGCCAGTGCAGGATCTCAACACGAAGCCTTTGGGTTAGCTGGAGCGCTTCATGAGGAGGAAGAAGACGAAGAGCTACGCGCACACTTGGACGAGATCCAGCAGCTCAACGACTCGCTCGAAGCGTTTATTCACAACAATATCACGACTGGATCACAGCGGCGAAAACCGTCGGTTGGTGGAAATGGTGAAAATGATCAGCAGAGTGGAGCAGGAAACTCTACTTCCCCTGGCGTCGTGATGCCGATTCTCTCAGCTCCAGCTCCAATCACCACCACCAATAGCCTCATGAGAAGCAAGCCGCGCAAGAAGGTGAGCCCTTCATTTATCCTATCGGAGAGCTGAGAGCACCTATGATTTGAGCTGCTGACCTTGTGGGAACTTTGTCCATTGGCTTTGCTATTCCGTTGTGTGTGTAGAGCGCCCCGTCTCCTCGTTTGATGGCTCTCTTCCGGAAGAAAAAGAAGACGCCTCTGCCTCCAAAAGATACCATCTAGACTAGACGCAGAGGTAGAGGCAAAGCCAAAAGACTAAAGTACCAGACAAATATCAAATTTATTAAAGCGCGTAGCATAGGAGTTTGGTTCATCTTGCACACGCTGGGCATAGGGTATGCCTGCTAAGCAAACTGCTACCTGCTCGCTTCGTCAGTGAGGTGGTGCCTCGTCCTCCTCTTCACCTCCGCTCACAAGGCCTTCTTGTAGAACACGACGCTGCCGTCATCCTCAACGTACTTGCAGTTGCTGTACGATCGCCAGAGCGCCTTGGGGATTGACGTGTCGTCCTTGAGGTAGAACTTGCCGAGGATCGGCTTAAGCGCCTCAGTGGCCTCCTCGGCGTGGTAGAACGGCATCTTGGAGAAGATGTGATGCGTCACGTGTGTGTCCGTGATGTGGTGTAGCACGCCGTCCAGGTAGCTGCCGAACGAGCGGTCGACGGTGCAGAGCGCACCACGCAGCCAGTTCCACTCGCCGTCGCGGAAGTGTGGCACGAACGTGTCCGTGTGCTGCAGGTACGTGATGAGCACGAGGTAGGCGTTGACGATGAAGTACGGTACAAAGTAGAACTTGACCATGGTCGCGAGCCCCACGGTGTTGATGAGGAAGCCGAGCGCCACGAGCACGCCGCCGAAGAACACGTCACTGAGGATGACCATCCAGCGCTCGCGGTCGTTGAACATCGCGGCGTTCGGGTTGAAGTGCGAACGCGACTTGCCCTCGTACTTGGTCGGGCCCGTGGCGTTGAAGAAGAGGTAGCCGGGCATCCAGCCGACTGAGAGCATGAGCACGATCTTGTAGAGGTTGTAGAGCGGCGAGTCCTCCACGTTTTCCTTCCACGTCGCGGCGTAGGCCGAGCGCGTGACCGGCACGAACACCTCATCGTTCTCGCAGCTGCCCGTGTTCGAGTGGTGGCGGCGGTGCGAGATGCGCCAGCTGTGATACGGTACGAGTAGCGCTGAGTGCAAGAACAGTCCGATGATGTTGTTCACTATCTCAGACGAGCAGTACGCCTGGTGGCCGCACTCGTGCGCGATCACCCAGATGCCCGTGAGGTACGAGCCCTGGAGGAACCAGTACAGCGGCCAGAGCGCGTACTTGGTGTAGCCCGGGGTCGCGTCGATGAACGTCGCGCTGTAGAAGAGCGCGCCACAGATGAGCGCGTTCTTGATCAGGTGGTACGTGGAGCGCACGAAGCTGCGCTCAAAGCAGTGCGCTGGGATGGCGGCGCGCAGGTCCTTGATGGAGAACTGCGGCAGCGCGAGCGGCAGTGGCTCCGGCGCGCCCTCCACGTGCGTGTAGCCGGCCGCCGCGAGCACGCGCTCGACCTGCTTGTTGTTGGTCTTGATGTCCACCGCCGTGGCCGTGGAGGCGGAGTTGTCGTGGTCAGGCTTGATGATCGCCATGGCTCAGGGAGGGAGGGACTCGGACTCAGATGATCAGCGGCACCGTCGGGATAGACGATCGATGGCTCGCTCGGACAGCAGAAATGCGCGAATGGCTCAGGTTTCGGGAATGAAGTGGATGAGGAAAAGAAGAGCGCAGCTGGCCCAGTCAATCGTGATGGCAAGCGAGCGAGCGAGCGTTATAGGCACGACACAGAAGCCTCTGGTTGTTACACGACGAGCCAGGCACGACAGCGTCTCCTCTGGATCTCGGAGCGATGGTCCCGAGAGAGAGCAGCATACAAACATCCAGTCAAACAGCAGGCGCTGCTCACTCGGCTCGCACTCTCTTCTTGTTCCTACTTCTTTGGAACAACGCTTCAGATTTACGTCAGGTTGGTTGTCATCGTGATGTCATGGCGGTGCTTGGCTTGAAATGGGCTTGACAGACCCTGGGCTGAGAATTAATATACCTACCCTATGTACCTTCCGGTCCACTGGAATCTGGTGTAGCCCACTGCACGAAAACCAATCAAGCGACGCACGACCGAAATTTGGAGTGACCCAAGACACTTTACAACACGTATCAACGACCCACGACGTGGAATAACGACCCACGACCCGGTGGGATTGCAGCTGATTTCACCCACGACCCCCTCGCTCAGTGCATTTCACTCGCGACCCGACCCGTTTTGGAACGACCCGTGGCGTGGACTACATTACACCAAATCTCGGTCCGGACCGGTCCTTGAAGAACCGCGCGGTCCGCCGGCCCGTGGAGAGAAATGGTTGGTCTTGGCGGTTGAGTGGGGTGGCGGCGGTGGGTCATGTTATCGCGGAGCAAGGCCAAGCGGGCAGCGCAGCAAAGCCAAAAGCAGTTCGATTCTTTAAGACTTTCTGAAGCAAATAATGTCGTCGACTGGTATCGCCGTGGGCTTGAACAAGGGTTTCCCTGTCACCAAGAAGCAGGTGGCTGCTCGTCCAGCCTCCCGCAAGGGCGTAAGTTACCATCCTTTTATGTTATTGCGATTGCTGGTGGCGGTGTTGGTGGTGTCGAGCGAGTGAGCTATTGGCGGCTTTTGGCGGCGGAGATCAGCAGCAGCAGCACAACAATGGAACGCAGTGGGTCGAGCTCTTTGTTGGAACAGTGGATCGCGCGCTGTCGTGATCAATCAGTTACCCAGCGTGCGCTTTAGTGCAGCAGTTGAAGCGTTGCAGCCATCCTCCAGACAGCTCCGATCAGCGAATGCAGTGACAGCCAGCCAATTAGCAGGTGGATCCAAATGGCTCCAAAAAGGCAATAAAGGGCAGCTCTACCCGGCAAAAGCCAATACAGCGGATCCTGCAGTGATCGGCACTACAGCAGCAGCTCGCCCTTCGTTTCAGCTGCTCTTCGACGAGCTTCAAAATTGCACAGCAGTTTAGCAGCGCGGAGAATGAGAACCGACAAACTGCAACGCCCATTAAAAAGGAGATCGTGCGCGAAACTCCGAGACACTGATCATGCTGCTGCTGTCCCGACCCCAGCTTCCTCGTGACCAAAGCCACCACGCACCACCGGTCAACAGCAAAGCGACTCGATGTTATCAGCAAGAGCAATCTGACATGATTCTATGACTCTCTTTTGTGGTGTGAACAGCGTGCTGGCAAGAAGACCAAGCTCGTGCGCAACGTCGTGCGTGAGGTCGTCGGCCTGATGCCATACGAGAAGCGTATCCTTGATATGATCAAGTCGGGCGGCTCGTCGGCTGAGAAGCGTATCTACAAGTTCTCCAAGAAGAGAGTAAGTGACCTGTCGTATGTATCAGTTATTAATGGTGAGTGGGCAGAGTGCTAATGAATCTTGTGTGTATCTACTACCATTTGCAGTTGGGAACGCACCGTCGCGCGCTCCAGAAGCGTGAGGAGATGAAGGGCTACTACGCCGCTCTGCGTGCCAAGCAGGCTGGCGCTGTCTAAGCAACTGCTGCTGATTGATTCCAACACCAACCAGTAGTCGTTCTTTCTTAGTTCCATGGTCGCAGAGGCGCTGTCGCTGCTGCTGACGCAGAGCGGGAGTTTCTTCTCCGTTCGCGTCGCGCGGCTGGTTGACTGCCTCTGTCTCTTCATTATTTCAAATAAAGGATCGCCCACGAATTGCTTCACGCCCCCCTCGCATTTGCCTGCCTTTTCCCCTCTCTTGTCACGGTGTCTTTGTATCACGTGTTTGCTTTGCATTAGTAGCATGAGTTCACATCATAGACTCAATGTGCCTGTGTGTCCACAAGTGAACACTGAACAATGAGCAGGACAACTCAATTGTGTCCTGGCCCAGTCGTGTGGGAGGTCCAGCCAGGTACGTTATGAAGCCATCCATCCACGGTGGCGCATCTCTCCGTCTCCTCCCACCTTCATCAGTCAACGAAGATTCACAATGACTCTGCTTTACTCTCCATTGTCCATTGTTCATTGTCTGAGCAAGCAGGCAACCAAAGAAAGACCCAGCAGAGAAAGTGATGTATTCACAGGGAGGCCGACGATGCATCGTCACGCATCGATGTGGCGTCTTGCTTGAAGCCAGTGCGTGTGTGTGTCTGGTGGAAGCGTCGCGCCAGATCACCAAGTTGCCGTTCGCGCCGCTTCGATCTTTAAAATTAGATCCACTACGATCGCCCCCAGACACTATCAGCCGCGCAGGCAGGATGCGGGTGGAATGGATCGCTATTATTACCAGGCGGGTCGAAGCTGGCGGGATAGGGGCGATGTATCTCTCTCTTGCATGCCTTGTGCTGTATTTGTTGGGTGTTAAATGCGGGCGTCGGAAGATTGAAGCCGCAGAGGTGCCAAGCGGGCGATCAGACCTTAAAAGAGCAACAGCGCACGCCCTTTCGCGGTACCCAAGAGGGAGACGAGACGTGAAGAGCAACAACAACATGGGCAGTCACGTGGGCGACCAGAAGCGCAGAGCTCTCATTAAGGCCATGGCGGCAGCGCTCACGCAGCGCAACAGCAGCGATGACAGTAGACATGGCGATAGAGCTGGTGATGTCCGAGTGACTGTTCGTACAGACACTCCGGCGCCAGCGCCATTGACAATAATGCAAGCCGCCAACAAGAGCGTTGGCACCAGTCGCATCAGTGAAGATGGAGGAAGTTTCCCAGGATTAACAGCAGCAGCAGTCACAAAGCAGGAAGTGCGATCCCCGTTGCCAGCGAGTCGGATCCTCCAGCGAGGCTCACTCGCACCCAATCGAGTGGAGGACAAACTCGACGACCAGAGTGGTGATCGCAGCATCAATATGAGCAGCATGATCGCCGTTACATCCTGTGCCAGCAGCGGCGGTGAAGAAACAGACGGTGATGAAGAAATGGAGGTCGAAGACGCAAGACAAGGTGGCGGTGGTGGTGGTGGGAGCTTCAGTGGCAACTGCAATGGCTCTACCAGCGCTCAGGACGCATCCATTGAGCTGGCGATGACTCTGCTGCGCAAACTGCAGCAAGAGGCGTCGGGCTCTGTTGCTGCCGATGCGGTCGTGCGGAAAAAGGAAGTGGACCAGATCCTTGCGGGCTTTGCGAAGGCGCTCGAGTCCGGCGCATCTTCGGAGCGAGGGGTAACGTGACTCCGTACTATGATGAACGTGATAGACAATGTTGTGGACGGAGTACTAACAAACACTTTTCATTGTGAATGCAGATTGAGGACGAGATGCAGCAGCTTTTCCTCTCGCACGCCAACGTGTTTGACGAGAGCATGCAGAACTACTTCATCCAGAACTTCATCCACGAGGCCGAGTGCGCTAAGACCTTCCGCGCGGCGGTGCGGCGCACGAGCCTCGTGAGAAGATGCTTGCTGGCGATGTACCCTGCCGAGAAGAACAAGAACAAGATCCAGTATCAGAGCAAGACCAATCGCTGGTCTCCGTCGCTCGTGGCGCGCGCCGTGCAGCAACATAAGCGCAGCAACTCGCTCGAAGTGTGTCCCGAAGTGAACAACCCGGCGCTCATCGAGGTTGTCAAGCGCGAATTGCTCAGGATATCGTCCTGGGACTTCAACGTCTTCGTGGTGCGTTGAGTTGAGCTTCGTTGGACCTACGTCGATAGAAGCCTATGCTAACCCAAGCGATGTGTGAACCAGATTGCGGACGCTGTGCCGGGCCAGACGCTCAGCATTGTGGGCAACGCGCTGCTCGAGAAGTACGACTTTTGCTGCCAATTCCGCTCATCTGAGCGACGGCTGCACCCGTTTCTGAGGCAGTAAGTGATGGTTGTTCTTCTTTCTTTTTTGGTTCTGCACGTGTGGACGAATGACGTCAATCCTACTCGTCAGTAATGCTAACTTTATGTATTTTGTGGTGACTCAGGATCGAATTGAAGTACCACAGCCATCCCTACCACAACGGTATGTGTTGGTATTCCCTTTCATTCCCATGCACCTCTGCGTCTTCTAATTCATTGGTTGATCCTGGTATTGATGTCAAGCTGTCCATGCGGCGGATGTCGCGCAGAGTCTGCACCATTTTCTGTCTCCAGGAGGGCTGGGCGAGTCGTTCTCTCCACGGACCAAGTGCGCCGCGATCCTTGCCGCGATCGTTCACGACGTGGTACGCTTTGTCCTCAGTCTTCCAATCCAAATCAACGCTTGAGCTCTTGAGTGCGCCTTCATCACATGTGAACTTACTCTTTTGAAACCTCAGGGGCACACGAGCTACTCGAACAACTTCCATATCAGCGTCAACGACGACCTGGCGATCCAGTACGTCTACCGCTCGCCGCTTGAGCACATGCACTGCGCGCTGGCGTTCCAGTTGCTCAAGAGCCCAAAGTGCAACGTGCTCGAGGGGCTCACGAAGATCGAGCAGCTCGAAGTTTGTCTTCCGCAGTTTCCACCTTTATCACACACACACTTTGATTTGCTGAGTTCTGACATGATGAATGAATGCTAAATGACGCAGGTTCGGAATCTGATCACCGACATGGTGCTTGCAACCGACAACACGGTTCACTCAACCAACCTGGCAAAGCTCGAGGGCTTGGTCTGCAGGTATTTACTAATCAACTATCGAGTTGAGGCTCTCTTCCAATACTGAAGTCGCTTTGTCGCATTCTGTGCGTCTTTAGATCCTCAGAAGAAGGCTGGCGACTCTGCGATCCAGACGACGAGAAGCTGGTGCTACAGGTATGAAAGTATCAGTAGTTTCGCTGGTCGCACTTTGCGCTGGTGGGTATCTAACACGCGCACCTTTTGCTTAACCGCTCCAAGATGGCTCTGCATGCAGCAGACGTGTCGAACCCAGCGAAAGAGATCGACTTTTGCAAAATCTGGGCGGAGCGCATTATGTGCGAGTTCTACCAGCAGGGCGACAAGGAGCGCGAGCTCCAGTTGCCCGTGAGCGTCGGGTACGACCGCAAGAATCCGATCCCGATTGAGAAGATGCAGGCGGGCTTCATCATCGGCATCGTGCGGCCGCTCTTCCACGCCATGAGCCAGCTGCCGCGCGTCGAGCTCTTGCACTGCATGACGCACTTGGACAACAATCTGCACTACTGGCAGAGTGAGCTCACTCGGAATCAGCCGCCGTCGCCGCCAAAAGCTGGAGCAACAGCGACTACAACAGATGAAAGCGCATCATAGCCATAGCATAGCACGATAGCTAGACACCAACCAGGTCCCTCTCGGGATTTTGTAACTGGTAAATCTATTCATTATTTCGCTTCTTACCATGTTAGTCCTCCTCGTCTGCCAGGTTGTTGCGCCGCCGCCGCTTGCTTTTGTTGAGGATCGAGCCTCTTGCTGCTGCTACTACGACCGCTTCTTCGTCGTCCTCTGTTCGCTCATCGAGCGTGTCTTCGTCGCTCTCGTCCTCAGCGCTCTCGGTCTCTATGCTGTCCGTCAACTCCCTCACCTTAGGCTCTTCCTGCTGCTGCGGCTGCTGCTCTTCCACTTCTCGCTCCTCTTCCTCTTCGGCGGCACTCGCTTCTGACTCATTGACATGGTCATCACGACGAAACCCCTTTTCATCATCATCATCATCAATCCGCTCTTTAATTTTCTCGCGGTTGAAACGAAAGTCACGGGACTGGCGCAGTCGGATCCACTGGTCAAAGATCCGGTCCTGCTGAGGTATCAAACAAACAATGTTGTTAGCAAGTCGGAAACGTCAGTCATCTCATTTTGACATACACTAGAACTCACCTTGGAAAGCTTCGAGAGTTTAATCAGCGCGACGTCAAATTGTTCCATCTGGAAGATCACGTCTGGGATCAGCTTGGACTGCGCTGTAATCGTCGACGCACTCGATAACTTCGTCCTGGCTTTCGATGCGCTCGCGAGCGCCGCTTTCTTGCCTTCTTCGTGGATGCACGCGATGAACTGGAGCAGCGTCGGCGTGAGCTCGCTCGCCACTCGATCAAACAGTCGCTGAAGGTACTTTGGCAACGTCGAGTCTTTTCTTCGCAGCTTGCAGTTTACCATGACGACGAGGAGTTTGTACAGTCGGCCAATGAGGCGAATCACGCGGATCGACACGGCGATTTTGTTGAGATCCATCATCACGAACGGTAGGAGGATCCCGCAGAGTTCAAAGAGCTTCCTGCAGATACCCTTGTACTTTGCGTGGCTCTTTGACGTCGTGCTGGCAAGGTCGAGCACTGAGGAGCCCGTCTCGTCCTCGAGCACTTGCAACAAAGTCACGTCATCCTCCTTGAGTTTCATCGTCTGGCGGCGCTGCTGCGCGTCGAAATCCTTCACAATCGGCTCCAGTTCGCTCGTCGCTTCTTCGCATCGAGCCAAGATAGCGACGGCGCACGTCAAAATACTTTTTTCGTCAAACCGGTCAAGACTCAGGCGATCGGGGACGTTCACGAACTCGGTTACATCACTGTTGGTGTCACCGCCATTGCAATAGTGGAGCAAGCCCTTCGTCAGCTGGAGCGCGAAGCTCGGGAGCAAGCCGATCTCAGGGTGCGGGCGAAGAAACATATGCACCATTGCCTCCAGCAGTTTCTGCGACACAAAGTTGCCCTTTAGAAGCGAGTGTTTCATCCAAGACTCATACTTCGCGATCACCCGCGCTGGCAGTTTGTACCACACGGATTTTACGATACCGAGCACCACGGTCGCCTCTCTTGCCGTGCTTTTCAGCACCATAGTGTCAAAGAGCTTGTGGAGAACCGTCGCGCAGTTTTCGAGCTTGCTCGTGTTGCCATCGCCCATGAGTTCGTCTTCATCCTGGAAGCCAACGCTCGAGAGTGCGAACGCGAGACAGTCGGCGGCTTCTTCCACCGATTTCATCATCCACACGCTCACAACCGCCGCAAACACCTTGAGCGCTTCGAAGCGGATGTCCTCGATCTGGCTCGCCTGGCTTCTGCTTCCAGGTACCAACGATGTGTTGGAATGAGTGGCGCCGCCACCGCCCGTCTCGTGGCAAACGAAGAAAATACCAAACACGATCGAGCCAAGACGGTCGATGATAACCCGACTTTCGCCCACGAGCACTGACTTTTGATTGAACAGGCTGCTCGAAGAAGAGTCGATGCTCTGCTGTGCGAACTCCACCAGAAGCACCGCCTTGTCGAGCATAAACTGCAGTAGATGCTCATCGTCTCTAGAGATGGCGAACAGATCTCCTCGGAGCTTCTTCACGCTGAAATCCAGGAGCGAGACAATGCTCGATGGGGACAGCAAGAGTCCGCTGGCAAACGACGCGTGTCCACCGAAAAACAACGCAAAATCGTCGTTCTTCAAGCTCTGCTGACCTGAGCCTTGCTCTGTTTTTGCTGCTGAAGCTCCCGTGTTAGTGGGCTGCTGTTGTTTCTGCAGCTTCTGCTTGTTTGACAATCGTCCTCGTTTGCGCTCAGTGCCATCGGTGCTCTTGTTCTTGTCGTCCGATTCCCTCAGTCGCGCTTTCAGCCACTTATGCATCTCCAGGTAGTGAATCAGGGAGCTCCACGTCGTTTCATCCATTTTTATAGCCCCAGTGTTTGACACGATCGTCCAGTTCATGCAAACCTCCCAAACATCAAGCAAGATCCCTGCAAGCCGCTGGTTCGACTGGCCCACCGCAGTTTGTGGCGCAAACGACAAGTTCTTGTCGATCTCAAAGTCTGCTAGCTCGCACCTTTTCATGCGTTCCATCAGGATCGACACATTCCGCTCCACTGCTTCGAAAGACTTTTGCGCTCCTGCTGTTTGCGTTGCAGGAACATCGTCGTCCCCGAGCATATCGTCCATGTCGTTCTCGCCCATGCTGTCCTTCTTGATCTCCAGGACGCAAATGAGCAGCACATGCAGCAGGTACCCGAGTGGCTCTTCATAGAAGCCACGCTTGCGAGCGAGGCAGTTGTCGACCTTCAGCGGCGGGAGCATCGACTCGTTCTCGTCGTAGTACTTGGAATAGTGTTGAAATGCGAGGTCCAGAATCGATGGACGGAGCGTGGGGCACTCGTGAAACACCTTGTCAAGCTCAGCGTAGAGAACGAGCCGCACTCTGGTCTGGAGCTGGAACGCACGCTTGAAGATTCCGCAGAACTGACGATATAAATCTTCTGCCACGACCGCGTTCGCGTGCTCTTGAGTCGCAATCTCGCTGTCGATCGATTTGTCGGCGCCCTGCACACCCTGAGACAACAAAATGCTTGTGTTTTGTGAGTACAGCTGCGTGAGCGTGGTACTTCGGCTGAAAATGGTCGAAGAGAGGCACAGCAAGAAGGAGAAGCCGATGATCGCAATCATTCTGGACTCTTCGTCTTTTCGGAACATCGCCTTGCGGAGCGTCAGGATCAGAAAACTCTTGATGTTCGGACGGGCTTTGAGCAACGGACTCAACGCGGAGAAGAGCAGGCGCGCGTTCTGTGGCATCATGTGCGCGACGTACTCCAGACACTCCTGCAGGCGCTCCGCCAGTTTGTGATTAATGTCCAGCGGATGGCGCTTGATAATGCGCGCCAGCAGCTTGATCGCAGTCTTAGAGCCGCCGTCTTGCACGATGATGGAGTTCACTAGCTGATCGACGATCTTCTCACGCGCAGACACGTGATGCTGGAAGCAGCCCAAGATGATGCGGATTGCAAAGTCTACCCACGGCAGTTCCATCCTATCGCCGTGGCTCTGTTGCTGCAGTTGCTGTTTACTCTGCGTGCTGGCAGTGAGACTGGACTCGTCCTGCTTGCATGCGCCGTGAGCAAGCAATAGAAACCCAAAGTGCACCATCCGTTGCGTCACAGGGCTCCAACTTCCGTCTTGTGGGTTCGTGATTGTGTCTAGGAACGCGGATCTGGTCGATACACCGCTGGATTCGCTCGCAGCTCCATATTCGAGCGCCTCGGACTTGTACGACTGCACCACTCGTCGAATGAGAAAACTGTTGACTCGCGCTTCGTACTTCTCTTGCGTGGCAATCGTGAGCAGCAACCCAACGTCAAAAGATGTCAGGTCCTTCGCACGCAGCTCGTACTCGGCCATAAGCACCTTTGCGATCCTCTCGTCGTGTTTGAGCACGAGGTCAACGTGGTAGACCATGGTGGATAGCAGTACTTTGATCTCTCGCCCAGCATTATGCGGCCCCATGAAGCGTCTACTTGAAGAAGCCGATAACGAACTACCACCAGCACGCTGATCGGCGTACAGCATTGCGCTCCCATTGGCGATGGCATCGCACTTGCGCAGCAGCATATTCATCAGCAGCCGCTTGCAGAATTCGTTCTTCGTGCGGCCGATGAGCAGCATCACGTTGTAGAAGATCGTCGGGAGCGACTCGAAGCAGTCGTTGCGCTCCATGTGGCTGTCGTTTGCAATCTCGTCGGGGATCTCTCGGTTTACCTCTCGGACGATTTTGCCGCAGAGCTCGCGCTCCTGCTCGTCGTTGAAGTTGAAGTCACGAAACGTTTTCAGCACTTGCAGGAAGAAGCGCTTGGGCCACGCGAGCGCGAAGAACTTGGCGAGCGCCTTGTCCTTGTACTCGGACCCGGAGCATTGGTCGGACATGACCGAGTCGTCAAACTCTAGCAGTGGACACTGCGCCACGCGAAGCAGCAGCTGCGGCAACAGCTCGATCGAGTAGAAAATCACGAGCCCTTCCGATGGTCGAAGACATTGCAGCTGCTGGCAAAGCAGCACCCCGCGCACAAGCTCTTCGACGATCGTTGGCAGGTCGACGACGTTCAAGTGGTGCAGCTCCCGCATGAGCACGTTCAGGATCGCGGCTGCGATCGCATTCGGTGCGTGCTGCGCGTGCATGCTCTGGATGATCATCGCGAACATCTTTTTGCGCCATTGCTCGGCTTCGTGCGCGTTCGGCGGTGCATGCAGCGCCCAAAACACCGCCTGGAACGCATCGAGGAACTCGTGATCCTGGTATTGGCTCTGTCCGACCGCCATTTGCGCCGCGAGTCGATCCGCGAGCAGCTCCTTCATGCGCTCGACGCCGATGGACGCGACGATCGCAAAGCCCTGGCTGTTCGCGTCATTCGAGCTGCTACTGCCGGTGGAGCTCTTGATTTTCGCGCCGCTGCTACCAGAATCAACGCCATTACCCTTCCGCGCGCGGTACAAGCGCAGCAGCTGCGCCAGTTGCTGCCTATTGTCTTCATTGCCATTGCCATCGTCACTCATTATTTGCCTTTTCGATTTGTTGCACTCCCGCATTTTTCTGCATGGTAACATTTCAATTAAGTACGAACATGCTTTTTGTATTGTGCTAATCCTCTTATGTTCGATATTTTTCATTTCTGCCTCGTATCGTGATGCTTCTCTCAAGTACGTCAAATCTGGCGAAAAAAGTGTGCATCTTAGATTTATTATTGGTTAAAATTTGTTATTGGAATAATAGTATAATTTCATTGGCGGATATTGGCGACTGGAGTGTGTGGGCAAAACGCTGCCCCCCTTGCGCCTCGCCCCCTCGCCGTCCAGAAAGCGCAGTCCTCAAAGCAAGCACGCAACAAGCAAGCAGAAGCCCAGCCAAGATGCTCCACCTCCTCAAGAAGGCGTCCGCGGCCGCCAAGCCAAAGACCAACACCATGCAGGCTCGTCTCATGAGCGGCGGCCATGGCCATGGCGGCCCGCCACCAACGGGCTTCGAGGCCAAGGTCCGCGCCGTCCTGCCACAGGACTACCAGGTGCGTTGTCATCAAGAATATTTTTATGGCAGCAGGATAGAGAAAGCAGCGAAAGCTGTCAGGTAGAGCAGGCAAGCGGGTGAACGAATGGGAGCAACCGATCGATCAGTCATGTGTGGCGTCACGCTCACCTGTGAAAGCTATAGCCATCATGCATGACACATCGCTGTTCGCCGCTACGCCGCTTCGTATTGAAAGTGCGTGCTGATCCTAAATAATTATATTATGGTGTGTTTTATTGTTTGAACAGATTGTGCTCGCCACTCTGGGTATCTACTCCAGCATCATCCTTCTCTTCAAGCTGAAGCCATCCAAGAAGGCTGTTGAGGCCCCTGGTACGTGAAGAAAAGCCTTCGTATGATAGCTATTGGTTGAAAGAATCGCTCTAACATTTCTTTCCTATCTTCCTATTTCTTTAGCTGCCGCCGCGTCGACTGCCTCGGCGTCCTCGGCCATCCCTTCGCTCTTTGACGATGAGTTCGACGAGTGGTCGAAGCTCCCAGGCAACGTTGAGCGATGGGAGAAGAGCCTTGACACCATCGGCGCTTAATTGCTCCCTCCGATGATGTCGTTACCCTCTATTGCTTAAACCACCTCCGATGGTCGATCCACAGACACAGATTTAATCGAATCCCTCCGGACGACACAACTACTACCACTATGAATACGAGAAGAAGAGAGGAGCAAGCAAGCAGGCATGTTGAGAAATAAACTCTCAGTGTGGTTGGTTCTGGTTGGTTGTCTGGCGCGTTTGATCCTGTCTGTATGGCGCCAGTTGGTTTTCCTCTCTCTCATGACATAGCAAGAAGGTCTGCGAGTGGAGTCTGTGGATCGCATTAATGAAAAAAATCAAAAGTAAAAAAGAAAAAGCAAGCGAGTCCATTTCCATTCTGTTTGTGATCTTCTTGTGGCAAATGACCGCCGTTGTGTTTATATTTCGTTCGTTCATCATACAATACAGAGAGCAATAAAATGGGTGTGAGTGGGCTTTGGAGAATGGTGGTGATGAAAGGCATAAAGCAAATAGATCCATCACGAAAGGACACGCAGGAATGAAGAAATAGTGAAGCGCCTCAAGACCTCAGCAACTTTTAGTCGCCGATGCAGCCGAACTCGCTCGAGCCGTCGCCGCGCAGCCGCTCGCAGAGCATTGGCTCGTAGTGGTCGCCGCCGCGGTCGCTGCCAGTGAGCCGCATCATCACGAACCACGGCGCGTGGCCCTTCGAGTGGCACTTGGCGCTCTGATTCAGCTCGCCCTCGGCACGCGGACGATGCGGCAAAAAGAACATCTTCCCGCACCCCACAAGCACCACGAAGATGTCGCGTTGGTAAGCGGTCGCGAGCGCTTCCAGCACAATGTCGTCGCCCCACGCGACGCGCGAGTTGTCCGGGTCGTTGTCCACCGACACGAGCCCCGAGCGGCTGTAGTTAAGGCCGATCAGGAAATGCGTGTTTGCGCCGTTGCCCACCTCCATGTAGTCACAGTACGACTGCGCGCCCACGATCGGCTGCGCGTACTGCGAGTAAACCACTTCCGCGGCTTTTCCCCACGAGTAGCCGCGGTCGTGCAGCTCCACGCACTTGGCGTACAGCAAGTCCTTGTCGCTCTTGCGTGCGACGTAGCGACGCGTCTGGATCGGACTCACTCCCCATCCACCCTTGAGCGATGGGAAGTACAGATTCTGGATTGCCGTCTCGATCTTCTTCTTCTCTTCCGACGAGCTCGAGTTGTAGTGCAGCATAAAGTACTTGGTCGCCACTTTGCGGATCTCGTGCGGAGGCAGCGGTTCGCACTCCTCCGTGTACAGCAGCAGCTGCTCCATGGACAGGAACAAACAGTCGCCGAACGGTGCGACCGGCGCAAGGTACTTGACGCTGTACGCGATGTCGTGCGGCATGTACGACACGCCGTCTTCCTCCAGCACGCGCAGCAAGTCGCGACTGCTGTAGTCGACGCCAGAGACGCGCTGCCAGCCCATGCACACAGTTACGGGACGATCCATCACAATTTGCTTGTCCGTCATGACGAAGCGATCCGAGCGCGCCATCCGGGGCGTCAGCAGCGCTTGATCTGGCACCGCCTGCACATTGATCACAGCAACAGCATAACAACAACAAAAGAGAGAGAGCGTAAGCACATCATGCTTATATATAACAGACCAACTCGCACACAGACAACACAAACTACATCGCACGTACCATTTGCTGGTACTGCGAGTACGCAAGCAGGCGCGAGTCGAGAATCTGCTGCACATCGGAGATCGCTTCGCTGAAGCCTTCAAACTTGGTGATCTGCGTTGATGCGTCGAGCGCAGGCAGGTACGGGAGCACCATGGGTATGTCGTCGAGCTCGATCGAGATGTCTGAGTCGTCGCTGTCCTCATTCATAGCGGCGATTTTGTGAGCTCCTTCACCATCTTTGTCATTGTCATTGTCTCCGCCTTCATCTTGTGCGTCTTCTTTCTCAAACGCGTCGTTATCAGATTCGAGGAAGCTGCCGCTATGCTCCGTGGACGACGTGGACGTGGGCGACGTCACCAGAAAGCCCGTGGATGACGTCAGCGACTCGCGCCGCGTACTCTTGGGGGAGACGCTCTCGCGGCGCACGAACACGTACTCGCCCTCTTCCTTGACCGCCGGCTCCTGCATTTCGTTCCGCTCTTGCTTCGGCTTGCGCTTTGCTTGCTTGCTTTCGCTTGTGTATGCGGGCTTGGATTAGTATGGCAAACTGTATGGGGAAACCTTTCAAGTATAAAAGCTTCTCCTTCGCTGTCTTTCTCTTCGCGCTTTCTTTCTCAGAGGTTTAAGGTGCTCTTGTGTTGCACCAAGGGACAAACGCTCTACAAATAGAAATTAGGCATATGATTCGCTAAAATATATATAGAGCCCTGATTGGCTTAAAAGTAAATTTCAGTCGTGAGGTTTTACAGCCAATGGCGGATTTCAATCTTCAAATTCACTTTTCCGGAAAGAGGTACAGACAGCCCCCCATTACCGGAATGCGAAAAACGCACACGCTCCCTCAGCCCAGATATTACATATTAGAGGAACTAAAGTGATAAAGGTATAATAAATCAGAGGTTTACGAATTCACCCGATTGGAAGATAGTTCAATATTTGAGCCAATCAATAACTTAGCATTTTTGGTTTTGGAGGCGTCGACCAAGCGGAATCTATTTATATGCGTCGTCAAGTGGAATTTCAAGTCTTGAGGTTACCTCCGCCTAACAACAGGTGGTCACTTGGGCAAGGTTGGCTGAGTTCCAACAATGACAACCAGGTGAATATAGGGGTGAAGAGGCGGGGTACTGTGGTTCTCTCCTTTTTACGACAGTATGCCAAGGGACTTTAGTCATTACAATCGATTATAATTTTTTATGAGCGTTAGTATTCGAAATTAGAAAGGCAATTGCTGCATGTATAATGATCAAACACGAAGACCAGCGACTCCTTCAATGAACTCGTGAAGCTCTTCATCCAAGACTCCCGTATGGCGCCAGCAGTTGGAGATAGTTGTGCCAGTTACCGATGCCCATGCCTCTTGTGCCCACCGCATCGCAACAAGGACATCGACATTGCCGATGGCCTCAAGATCTCGCTTCACAGTTTCTTGTCCAACTTCTTCGACACGACTGAGAATTTCATCTAATCGGTCTGCGTAGTACAGCGCTTTCTTCTTGCCGATCGCGCTCTTGAAATTGCGAATGATTCCGGCATCGAGAGGCTGCAAGTGCGCTGTGGTGTTGGGAGGGAGCATTCGGATCTTGACATGTGTGAGTATCTCGGGAGCACGATGGGAGGAGACGTTGTCGAGCAGCAAGAGAACGCTTCGGTTTTCAGACCGCATTCGTGCGTCGAGTCGACTTACCCACCCTTGAAACAGCTCTGTGTTCATCCAGCCCTTCGGGCTGTTGCCGTACTCCAGGTCCAGATCCTCGGCGCTCTTTGACTCAAAGCACCTGGGCTGCCGCGCTGTCCCGACGAAGAAGAGAGGGAGCTTGAGGGAGCCGTCAGCACTGCACGCGACGGCAACTGTCAATCGCTTCTTGATCTGCTTCCGACCGGAGATCCGATCCCTGGTGATCGCGGACGTTGAGGCTGCGCAGTAAAAATACGCGGTTTCATCCATGTTTAGGATGTTGTGCCTCTCGTAGCCGCTGTCACTTCCTTCAGCAAAACTCGTTCCGTGCTGGCCGTCGCGTCGCTGACAGAGCTGGCTTCCCCATGAGTTCTTTTTGACGATAGACAATTCCTTTTTTGGAACTTGAAGAGCCAACCCGAAGAAAACTTCATCGCCCTGAGCCCTTCACCCTCCGACTGAGAGGCGCTCTGCAGCATTACAGCTCGGATCTTGCGTGCCTTCGCGCAAATCGTGGCACCGTTCACGAAGGGCAGTTTCAGGCGCTCACATTGAACAATCCAGCGGAGGAGTTCGGCTTCAAGGTGAGGGAACCGAACGCGTTGGTTGGTTTTCCGCGAGGCATTCAGGGTGGCGTCGCCACCTCTGCTTCTCAGTACATCCCAGAGCGTGGATATGGCGAGGCGACGAGGAAGCTTGAAGTGTTCTTGAGCCCACGCGCACACCATGCGCTGCGATTGCTCGGGGTGAGCAGCATGATGCTCACAAAGTCCAAGCTTCTGCGCCTGCGTCAAGCGAATGCGAGTCTTCGTCGTCGACATGCGCTGGATGCGCGTGACTGAGCAGCCTTCTTACTCTTTGTGCTTTTTTGTTTTCTTTTGGAGTGAGTAATGACGCACACGCAGACTATGAACGGCAAAAATGATTGAGTTTTGATATATCAAAAATGAGAGGGTATATTATTTTGGCGGTTTTCCGGTAATTGGGGGGCTGTCTGTACCTGCGAGTATGACATGAGTAATGCATCTGAGTCTTTGTAAGCATCAGTCTGTAAAAACTCGAACAGTTCAATTTATTTATTTTTTATGTAGTTTTATGTTGTGAAAAATTAAATTCGTGTGAAAGTTCTCTGTGTAGATAATGTAAGGGAAACGGTTTCTATATGTTATCAGGGTTGTCCCTCACAAGTCTCGCAAAGTCAACCACAGCACGTGCACGAGCGAGGTGGTGATTGCTTGTTTATTAGTACAAGCACCTCACCAGGAGAGCGCCTTGGGTATCCTGCTCGTCTGTGAGCATGAACTCAAGCTTTTGAAGCGCGATCTCGAGCTCTTTCTTCGTAATGTACTCGGTTTTATCGCTGTCGCATTTTCTGAACCCGAGCTTCAACGATTTGCAGCGCACAAGGAATGTGTGGGGCGGTAGCTGCATGTGTGCTGCGCATGTTAGGACATAGTCTCGGCATTCCTTGAGCACCTGCTCAAACGTCATGCCGATCTTCACAATCGTCTCGAACTTAAAGTTTGCAGTGTCTGTGGTCGGGAACTATCTTGCAACAAGCCGTCGAATCTCGCTCTCGGGGGGTCCAATAAGCTGTAGCATCATGTCGAGCTCCCTTGGCATGACTTTGTCGTCTTCGTTCAGGTCGAAGACTTGAAATAAAATTCGTAGTGTGCGTAGGTACTCTTCATTCACATGGTCAAAGATGCTACCGTGCGGGCCAGTTGTAGGCACCCTCACAGCTACTTCGCTGATGGTGGTTGCTGCCCCTGACTGGAAAATGATGGCGAAGAAGCTTGGTGGACATGACTTATGGTTGGGAAGATCGATGTGACCGGCACACGGCGACGCGGACTCGGCGCAAGCGAAAGCGATGAAAGTAACCAGCCCAGCACCAAGAGCTCCTTGGAGCTTGAAGGTGTCGGATTTGAGATCGTGACCGTAGCACGATGACTTGTTCTCCGCTGTCGGCATTGGTAATAGCATTATCGGTGGTTGGAGCCTCGACTGATGGCCCCGTAGACGAGGCTGAAGGTGGCGCCGAGGTCACTTTCTTCCAAATCCACTGCGTCGCTGCATCTCCATCAAGTTTATAACGCTAAATGCCCGCGCTTGTGAGTCGGTGGCTGGGCAGCCTTGATTATGAGCACCTTCTGATACTCTGACTGGTGTCTGTCTTAATACACTTTGCTGCCTATTTTCAGCATAGTGGAGGGGTGAACAAACTGCGAAGTATTCTTGGCCTGCGCGCTCACTCTTGGTGGCCTCGCTCTTGGTGGTCTCGCTCTTGGTGATCTTTCTCGTCCGTCGTGCGTGCTGCCCACGAACTAAAGTCACTCGAGCACCTTCGTGTATGGCGAAATGAAGTGGCTGTCACCCAATTCGCCTATTATGTTGACGCGTTCTGAGCTCTGCGCTCGGCTACAATCTTGTAATCTTGCTGACAACGTGTCCGAAACAACCAAATTAAACTCACCCGCAGAAATCGAAGCCCTCTGATCTCCCAAGTAGCAGAAGTGTTAACAAACACGCTCGCTGTTAACGAAGAGCTCCCACACTATCCAGTAGTCTGTCGAAGTCTGTCAAGAACCGTCTGGGTCTCATACCGCACGGGGTGGTACGATAGCGCCAACTCTGTGCGCAGCACGTCCAGGTCTAACATATCACGGTAGTTCTCGTACAGCCACTGCAGCAACGCCACATTCTCGGTCTTCGACTGTGCGATCGCCTCAACAATCTCTGTCGAGCAGCCTTCCTGGCGGTTTGTGTGCAAGAAGAGCACAGCATCAAAGTCACCGTTCTTCACCGCGTTCTCCATCGCAGCAGTCGTGCAACCCTCAGACCGGTTCTCGTGCAGCCAGCGGAGCATCTCGCATGAACCCGCAGTGTCCATCGCTGCAGTGGTGCAGCCTTCCGAGCGGTTCATGTGCAGCCACTTCACTATCTCAATATACCCTGCGCGCGCAGCTCTGTCCATTGCCCTGACCGTGCAGCCTTCCAGGCGATTCGCGTGGAGCCATTTCACGACCTCAAGATGGTTGTTGCACGCAGCGAGGTCCATGGCAGCGGCGGAGCAACGCGCACCATGCTCGTGGAGCCACTTCAAAACCTCGAGGTGGCCATTCTCAGCTGCTAGATCCATTGAGCTGTGGAAGCTCCAGCCTTCAAAGTGCTCACAGACCCACTTCATCACGTGTAAGTGCCCTTTTGCAGCCGCGCACTGGATCGTGTTGCTTACGTCGCTCGATATGCACTCCTGACGGTGCTCGTAGAGCCACTGGATCCCATCCAAGTGACCTTCCTGAGCGACGAGACTCACCACAAAGTCGGAGCAGCCTTCGATGCGGTTCTCGTGGAGCCACTGCGCCACGTCCAGGTGGCCGTTGACCACCGCCCAGTTCATCGCGAACTCGGAGCAGCCGTGCCAGCTGCGCAGGTGTAGCCACTTAAGCACCTCCAGGTTCCCACTGCGCGCTGCAAAGTCCATCCCGGCAGTGGAGCAATTCGTGATCTGCAAGTCGTGATAGAACCATTGGATCATTTCCAACTTGCCGCTCTCCACTGCGCAGTCCAGTTCCCTGGGCAGGTTGTGGCCATGCTCATGCAGGAACTTGGCGACCTCCAAGTGACCAGATCGAGCTGCCAGCGGGAGCGCATTGTACGACCTGACGTCTGGATAGCACTCATGAAGCCACTTGACCACCTCCAAGTGTCCCTGCTCGACAGCGCGATTCATCGCGTTGCGCGTGCAGCCAGCATTCTTCGGGTGGCGCTCGAGCCACCGGAGAAGGTGAAGATGGTTATTTCCGGCAGCAGCGTCCATAAACCGAGGGTTCCAGACGATGCTTGCGTCCGTATGCTCTCCTAGCCACTGTATGATCTCTAGTTCGCCCTTCTCCGAAGCTTTCTCCATGGCAGCAGTCGCAGCGCCAGTCGGCAGGTACGTTGTGCAGAGCCACTGGACGACGTCCAGACTGCGATTCTCCACGGCGTTCACGAGCGCCTGGTTGAAGAGATGCGCTCGGTAGAGGACGTCCAGGTCTCTGGATTCGCGCGCCGCTAGCCGCTGCAGAAGCCGCAGATCACCCAGTGCGCCTTCATGACGACCGCAAGCGCGCGGAATGCTCCAGAACTGCGGCCGCGCAAAGTCGAGAAAGCTGCTTACCAGCAGCACGACGGCGTCCGGGAGGGCAGCGCGGTCGGCACGATCGACGCAGCGACGGCTGCACGCGAGCGTGGCGCTGTGAAGCGCAGGCAGCAGTGCACTCACACGCTCTTCGTGGGCTTGCTCTAGCTGCTGCAAGCTGCTCGACGCCATTTTCCGCGATAAGTGAGGGCATGTGCGGATTAGAAACACTGAAAAGCGAACTTAATGTATTATCTTTTTCAGTTTTAACAGTCGCTGTTTTATTACTGTTTGATTAAACAGCCACATAAATGTTTTCGTTAAGTTCTACCTTCTTCTCTGGTGCAGAAATGCGTACTTATAGTTTGATCAGGAAGCAGAGTGAGTGGGCCAGTGCTGGCTCGGCTCGCTCCTCATGCGTCGGCCCAGCGAACGGCGCGTGGTGATTCTGCTCTGCTGTCCCTACTCGTCAGGGCTGCGGTTCATCAGCCCAGGGTCGCACTCATACAGCCAGTCTAGAACTCTTAGGTCCCCGCAGGAAGCTGCTTGCGAAAACGCGTCGTATGTGACGCTCTCGCTTCAACTCGCACGAAAAACATTGACGACCTCGAGGATCAACGAGCGATCCATGGATCTCCAATGTAGGCTGCCGCGTGAGCGGTAATAGTGAAAGAACGTGACGAACTCAATTCGACCCTGGACTACAGACCAGATGGATTGCGGTAGACGTCAGTGTTCGTATTGTACTCGCCTCGCCTCTGTACTAACCTTTCGTGCTTGTGTAGACACTGAAGAATCTCGAGATGACTCGACAGCACCCTTCGTTCAACGTTGCAGCTATGCTGGAATGCCCACACAAGAACAAGCAAGCGTGGTAGAATAGCCCACTCACTCATGGACAATTCACTATGAGCTATTATTCTTTTTCAAACGCTACACCATACAAACTTTACCCAAAAAACTCGATCCTCGAGGAACCCATGCAAGTGCAACTGGGGATCAAGAACAACAACACAAAACATAGGAAATGACGAACCCGCTGCTCAGACCGTGACCTGGCTGGCGCTAAAGTCGATCCTGGAATGCCGCATTGACGACGCCGTTGACCCAGAGGAGTGGCTGCGCACAAATACGCGCTTCACCCAGGTCTTCATCGCCGCGCGCTTCGAGGAGGTGCGATTGCCGTTCAAGTGGTGGCTGTCGTAGCTCGAGTCGTGCGGGTACGAGTTGCTTCTTCCCCACGGATTCTTGGTCGCGCGTCGCTGCGACTGTCCCTGCTGT
>JALBZD010001059.1:0-11310 GCA_038050675.1 Globisporangium cylindrosporum | reverse complement strand
GATCCAACTGAGACACCTGCTGACGAGTTCACTAGCGCCGATACTACCGAGCCAGACGCCGCAGAGCCTGACACCACAGAACCTGATACTACTGACCCAGATACAACTAAGCCTGATGCCACCGAGCCTGATGCCACGGAACCTGATGCCATGGAACCTGATGCCACAGAACCTGATGCCACTGAGCTCGAGACAACTGAGCCCGATGTCACTGAGTCGGACGCAGCCGCTCCTGATGCCACGAAGCCGGAGGCGACTGAGCCTAATGCTTTCGAGCCAGGTCACCCAGACGCTACTGAACCCGAGACGTCCGAGTCTGTCAACCCAGACGCTACTGAGCCTGATGCCATGGAACCTGGCAACCCAGACGCTACTGAGCCTGACGCTGTTGAACCGGTTCACGATGAATATGATGGGCCTGGTAATACTGTGAAATCTGGAGAGCCTGAACTAAGTGGACCAGAGGGTGGTGTTCCTGGAATGCCAGATCCTGAAATTGACACGCCGCAGTCGTGGTGGAAAGCTCCTTCGGATGAGGAGCCAAAGCCCTCGAACTCGAGACCCTCTAACGCGGAGTTGAAGGAGCCAGGCCAGGGAGCCTTCCATCCAATTAAGCCCGAGGAGCACGGACCTCCACAAATGCAGCAGGGACCGCCAGGCAACCCTAACAACCAACGAGAAAACTCGAACCAACTCCGCGGAGGCCGCAACTGGTGATTGAATGATTGACTGGGTTTGTCAATCCCAAATCTGCACGTTCGAAAGCTGAAGAGAGAAACAAGATGGTAGAATAGTGGAGCGAAGGTACGCAACGCTTGCAAAGAGATAGCATTGCGAAGCTGCCCAGAGCTCGTGCTGCCATCGCTCTTATACCACTGGTTGATCTATCTACGTGGGGGACTGAATGCTTCTCTTCAATACAATGTGCATGTATCCCAAAAATTCGACTTTGGGATTGTTTTTTCATCTCCTCAGGTTGCAAGATGAGAGGCAAGATCGACGTGTGAGCCTTCGCATATCGGTATTCCCAAATTTCCGGCTCTCAACTTGCAACTGCTTTTGGAAGTTGAAGTTGCCGTTTTTCCACAAGCAGCTTCACCAAAAGCGGAAATGGACACGATGGTGGAAGCGAGCAGCAGCACAGATGGAGACGACAACGCAGTCCTGCGTTTCGCTCTCGCCACGTACGCGATGAAGCACGCGGCGCTGGGTGCGTGCACTGCTGTCCAGTCATCACCGCCATCTGGAGCGAGCAGCTCCAAGATCGCTCTCCCGAGTGCGAGTCCTACGTCGCCTGCTGGAGCCCATGGGGTAACGTTGAGCGCCGTCTGCATCCAATCAGCAGCCGACGAGAAAGCGGGAGCAGAAACGGATTGGACAGTGGATGATCTCCTTTCTGCACTTCACGAGTGTCTGCAGGACCTTCAGACGGCGCGAGGAGACTCGGTGGGTGACCGAGAGGAGGAGGCTGCGCGCATCTTCCAGTTGCTGCACAAATTTACAGTTCACTCGGAGCCGCGCGAGTGCTTGCTGAGAACGCTCGTGGATACTCTGGTCGCCTGTGAGGAGGACGAGGGAAACTCTCTTCTGATCGAATGCGTCTCGCAAGGTGAGAAGAAGAAAACAAACTTGACGAGCTCCTTGGAATTTGCTACAAAACAAGCTTATCCGTTCTCAAAATGGTGCGCCGTGCAGTCATGGTCTACTTGTGCTTCGCCAGCCTGGCGCAGACAAATTTAGAGAGCAATGCAGGGGCGAATGACATTTGCGAAGAGGTTCGTTGAGCATCGTGTTATGTGAGAGAGCAAAGCGGGTTGGCTAATATGACACCTGAGCGCAGGCATGCAGTGCGTTGATTGAGGCTCTTGCTGAGATGCAGGAGGAAGATTTCCAGTTCTCTGCTGGCGGAAAGATCGTGGCGCAGACCCTGAACGAGATCCAGACGATGCTGCGCGTCTTCTCCGTAGATGCCAGCATCTCAATGCCGGAAGCTGCTTAGGAAGTCACCATGTAGCAGATGACAGCTAGGTAAGGAAATGGAACGCACTTGACATCTAGGACAATTCGATTAACCCTTACTTCTTTCCTCCTACCTTGAGTTAGGTGTGCTTTTTGATTCTCTTCTACTTTCGTTCTTCATGATAAAGCGCGGGTAACCGGGTTCCGCGGCAAGGAGTGGCGCCTTCGAGCGGGCCACCAGAGCACGCGCGGGTCGAGTTCGCAAAATGGAGACTAATTTACAGCGACGCTTAACTGTTCTTCATCGCATCCATCACAAAATTAAACGAGTCGTCCTTCTTCTTCATGAACCCAAATCCCGAATCTCCTCTCGACTCGTCCGATGGTTCTTGGATCGTCTTTGCAATGTAGCCGGTTGGAGTCATCGCTGCGCCGATCACCTGCGACCCCATGCGAGCTCGAGCGTCAGGCGCCATCTGGACGGCGCCAACGCCGACGCCCACACCTTGCATCTGTTGCATCTGCTGCATGTACTGCATCTGCTGCATTTGCTGCATGTACTGCATCTGTTGCATTTGCTGCATTTGAGCCATCTGCGCCATCTGTGGTTGAGCATTGTAGCCCATCATATTCATGTTCATTCCACCGAAGCCACTGTTCATCAATGGGTTCGGCGTCGGCACAGGTTCGAGCAGAGGGTCGAGCACCATTGTTTGCGCAGGAGTTGGAGCTGGCGCGGCTGGCTTTGGCGCTTCCACAACTGGAGCACTGGTTGGCGCGCTTGGCTGGAGACTCAAGCCACCAAACATGTCGATGACATCGTTCGCGACTGGCGCTGGCGCCTGTTGAGTCGGAGCAGAAGTCTGCAGTCCAGAGAAAATGTCTCCTCCGTTGTCCACAGGAGCAGGGTCGCTGAAGTCACCCAGTAGGTCTGCCTGTGGCTGCTGCTGCTGATAATTGTTCGATGGCCGACTTCCGCGCGCTTTCTGCGAAGCGTTTTGTCGGGCTGGAGCTGGCGTCGAAGAAACTCCCGTGGACTGACCGACGGTGCTCAAGATCTTGACCGCGCGATCCCTGATGGCAGCCTTGTCAGACTGCGCACACGCTTCAATTTCACTATAGTTTTCAGAGAAGTAGTCGAAGAAGTCTTCACAGCCATCAGCCTTCAGCAACGTGTCGATCGTCGCGAGGGCCTTAGAGACGACCGTCCACTGCTGATCAGCGAGACAGTCCTCCAAAATTGGCCCCACGATTTCAGCATCCAGGGTCAGTGCACTCTTCACGAACGCGTCGAGCTTGTCCTTTGGGGGAATCGCACGCATGCCGCCTGGGGCACACAGCGTATTCACAAGGTTGCGCTCGTACGAGCCGTCAGATTGGGCACCAGACGTCTGGCCGGTGAGCACGGGCTGAGGAGCGTATGACGGCGGACCAGCTGGAGCTCGCTGTTGCGCGTCGTAGCTGTAATCTGTAGGACCTCTGGACATCGATCTCGACTCTCGGTTGTCGCTACCGCTGCCGCTGCCACTGCCTCCAAAACTAGGGTTTCTGTTCTCACGGCCACCACTGGACATGGAAACGAGAGGAGGTGGCGGAGTAGACTCTGGTGCATCGCCCCAAGCACCACCGACGCGGCCCTTCTTTCGGTCGCCATCTATCCAAACACAAAACGCCAAACAAACATTAGAAATCACCGCGCAAATCGATTAGCGAAAGTAGTCCAGCACACAAGGATACCAAAAAACATACCGTAAGACTTCTCACGCAGCTGAGAGCTCACAATTTCGCGTGATTCATTTGGACCACCGTACGCAGAGGATCCAGCACGGTAGCCGCCACCGACATAGTTCGATGGACGGTACGTCTCTTCCGGGTTGTACGCGCCAGCCGAAGGTCCATAGTTGCCACTCGTAGGTCCACGGTTGGTAGCGAAGCTCCACCCTTCTGGCGGGTTCGTCGACCCAGGCGGAGCACCGTTCATGCCACCACCAGGACGTCCATCCGACTTGATAAACTTCGAAGCGGCTTTCTCTTTCAAGCCTTGGAAGAACCCCTTCTCATCTGCATGTCCAAATAAGAAATCAATCGTGAGCACTCACTTGTGATGCTAAGAGCAAGAAATACTCACAATCCATCTGTGTGACTGGACCACATACCTCTCGCATCTTGGTACATTGGGTTTCCGATACCCGAAAATTTCTGCTCGTTGAACGGTGGTGGCGGTCCGCCGTACTGCTGTTGGCCACCATATGGAGCGGGAGCTCCTGGCGGAGCATTTGGACCACCAAACGACGGGTATTCAGGCTGGTACGGAGGCTGTTGGCCGTACGAGTTCGGCGCCTGTGGACCAGCGTAGCCTCCTTGGTTTGGGTCACTTGGGTATCCGTATTGACCCTGTCCACCGTATCCAGCCGCCATCGTCGGACCACCAGCGATCGGCACGTTTGGCAGGTTATCGCCTCCTGAACCTTTGCCCCAGATCTTGGAGCTCCAACCCGAGCTTCCGCCAGCGTTGTCAGCTGGGTTGCCTACGCCCTGGATGCGCGCAGACATGCCCATGCCGCCTAAGCCCGGAGCGTTGTCCGTGTCGTAAATCGCATCCAGCACATCCTTTGCCGAGTCGCGCACGCGACGGTAGTATTCATCGCCTTTCAACGGATCCGGAGGACCACGGAACTCTATATCATCACGCACCAACGATCAAAAGCAGTCAGCACCCATAGTAAAGCTATTACACATCAAGAAACCGCACGCATATCCATGAACGTACGGAGACACTCCTTGATCGTCGGGATGTGCTTTTGCATTTCGCGCTTAAAGTCGACACGTCCATCGCGGCAGACGTGCTTGATGACCTGAAGCGCCTTGAACTTGATCGTGTGGTGCTTGTTCTTGACGCGCGAGATGAGGAAGTCGAGCACTTTCGAGCACGTGTCGTACGAGTGCTGCGTCATGCGCGAGATCTCGCCGTAGAGGTACCCGGGCGTGGGCGAGTCCTCCTTGCTGGTGGCTCGGGTCAGCAGCGCTTTGTCCCTACTGGCTCGTTCTCGTTCTCGTTCTCAGCGGTTGGGGGGGGGGGGGGGGTGGTGGGGGAGAGCGATCTCTCAGAGAGCGCAGTCGTCGGTGCGAAGAGCTCCTTTCTTCTGTTGTCGCTCGCTCGCTTCGGAAATGTGGAAGAGCGAGCGAAGGGGGAGTTGGCAGTCAGTCTTATGCACAACAGAGCTGAAAGGTTTCGCGGAAATTACACGCGTAGTCACGAATCTGCCACGTATTTGTTTTGCGAATGCACGGCTATTGTCTTGGGTTTCCTAAATAAAGAGCACACCTGCTCAGAATCCGAGCCAACCAGGATTTGGTTTGCAAACGCACAGCTTTTGGGTTGAATTTTCTATATTAACAGAACGTCCGCTTGTTGAGCGTCACTTGTGTCACTCACTCCTTTACACGCGGGTTAGATTCAGCTCGGGTTTTCAGTCGGAAAGGACCCATCTGACCCATCTGACCCGCTCTGTCAAATCCGGTCTACCGGTTTTGAAAGTGCATCCCCGAAGTTGAAGTGTCTGTTGATGGTGCGTGCAAGCCGGCAAGCCAACACCGAGAGCATAATTTAGAGAGAGAGAGAGAGATGGCGTCCTCCATTGCGCAACAGCAGGCAACCAAGAAGGGCGGCGATAAGCAAAAGCAGCCGATCACGGTGTTCGTGTCGACGTGCCAGCTGCCCCTGTTTACGTCGACACCAGAAGAGAGCAACGACAGCAAGTACACTGGCCCGCCGCCGCCGTTCAAAGCCACGAAATTCCCAACACGCGTACTCCCGACTGCAAAGATGGAGGAGCTCCAGGGCTTTTTAGTGAACCAGTGGGCGATCGCCAAGAGCCCCTACATCCAGCTGCCTGTTGAAGAGCAGTTCTTCACGTTCAAAGGGCGACTGCTGCGTCTCGACGGAACTCTCGATGCTTACTGTGAGTGCTGCCACCTTTTTGTTTGTGACGTGCATGTATATTGAAGGTGTGGGGATATGAATGCTATCGGAGGTGTGACATGGTTGTCTATGAGCTATGATCAGATATCATGAACAACGACACCATCTATCTGCGATTTTCATCGATGGGCAAGATCTGCGATCCGTGGGCGATGTCCACCAGCGAATTGCGCGCAGAGCTGAAAGCGAGAAATGCGTACGAGACCAAGTTGCAGCCTGAGGAGCTCGTACGTACGAGTGGTGCCATTTTCTATGTGGTGAGTGTGTGAGGATTGCATTTCCCTCACTATTATCGTGTGTATGGCTTATCCAGATGCTTCGGCTTCAAGAGCATGTGATGAAAGAAAGTCGAATGCAGCGGCTCCAGCAAGCGACGCGAAAAGAAGAGGCCGCGCAAGTGGTGTCAATCACTAAGGAGCTCGCGAACTTTCAAGCGAAATTGAAGCTCGAGACCAAGAAGAAGGGTTTTCTTCCTCCAACTGGTGACTTAAGCCAATTCAGCCGACCAGCGTCGCTGAAATGGCCGCATCCGCCTTGTCCGAATCGCACTGTCTTCCTTTCGATCACGGAGCTCGAGCGAACGTATCAGCTTGTCCCGCGAGATGTGTTGGAGCCAGCGATATTTATATTCGACGCCGAGAGAAAATGGTGAGACGTTGTATTTGAAGTCCAAAAGTTGTGTTGACGCATTCTTACGAATTGGACATGTTTTGTATCATGGCAGGATCTTCAATACGCATAACCATCTCCAAAAACAGCAGTTCGACTACAAATACATGTGCTTTGAGAAAGATTTTCTGGAGATGCTGACGCTGAAGGAAGAAGCAGGAACGGTGTTCTGGTTCCGGGTAAGTGAGAGTCAATAGTTGCTCGCTCATTCTTGCAATTCACGATGGTACTTGGTCGCACGCAGATTCACAACTCTCTATGTGAAATCAGCCTCAAAAGAGTTATGAGAAGCTGTCAGGGTTTATTTCGTCCTTCGACGACCCAGTGACGAAGAAGAAGTACAATCCGCTGATGCTGAAAGAATCAAAGTGGCTGACACTCTGCGGTATCAACGGGTGGGAGGGCAAAATGCGGCAAGACGGCAGGAAACGCGACACGAGCAAAACTCCACAGTTCACGAAAAGCATCGCGCGGGTCTTGACGAACATTCAGTCGAAGAGCTTCGAGTATTTGGCGGTCCAGGAAATATTGTTCCAGTCGAACCCGACGCTGCTCTTTGCTCCTTTGAAGTGACAGCTGACACCTGAAGCTGGCAGCAAATCGAGGGGTGCCATTATGAACACAACTCAAGAACTGTGAACCAACAAATTGAGTAAGAAAGACGGAACTGTATTTCCTCAACCACTGAAAGTGCGGGCAAAATGGTGTTACTGAAGGGTTTTCATTCATCCCACTCGTTACAGCTACGCTGGACAACTTTCGTGGTACGATATTGCGCAGCGAGCGAACGCGCGGGTGTATTGAAAAGCCTTAGCTTTACGTATGCACATGTCATTTCGAGTCTATTCATTCGTAGTCCGACAGTGGTGGGCAACTGCAGACGAGGTTGCGGTCGCCGTGGACGTTGTCCACACGTCCGACAGTTGGCCAGTACATCTTGTTCTTGCCGCCCTGCTGCCATGCAGCTGGGAACGCAGCCTGCTGGCGCGAGTACTTGCGGTCCCAATCGGCAGTCGTCACGACGTCGACAGTGTGAGGCGCGTGCTTCAGTGGCGAGTCCGCAGCAGCAATCTTGCCGGTGCGCACGTCTTCGATTTCTTGGCGAATGATCTTCATGGCGTCGCAGAAGCGGTCCATCTCGGCCTTGCTCTCACTCTCCGTTGGCTCGATCATCAAAGTGCCGCCCACTGGCCACGACATGGTCGGGCTGTGGAAACCAAAGTCTTGCAGACGCTTGGCGATGTCCTCCTCAACGATACCGGCATCCTTGAATGGGCGGATGTCAATGATGAACTCATGCGCGCAGGTGCCGTTCTTGCCACGGTACACGATGTCGTAGTGGTCTTCCAAGCTCTTCGCCATGTAGTTGGCGTTCAAGATGGCGTGGGAGGTGGCCTGCTTCAAGCCCGCCTCGCCGAGCATGTGGATGTACATCCACGAGATCGGCAAGATACCAGCGCTTCCGAACGGAGCAGCGCTGACAGCGGACTCGCTCTTTTTCACAGTCTGCACACCTTCACCGCCGACTGGGGCGACGACGTGGCCAGGCAAGTACGGAGCCAAGTGCGCAGCGACACCAATGGAGCCGACACCTGGACCACCGCCGCCGTGAGGGATGCAGAACGTCTTGTGCAAGTTCAAGTGGCACACGTCAGCGCCGATGTTGCCTGGGTTGCACAGACCCACCTGGGCGTTCATGTTCGCGCCATCCATGTACACTTGGCCGCCGTTGTCGTGGATCAGCTTGCACATGTCCTTGATGCCTTCCTCGAACACACCAAAGGTCGACGGGTACGTGATCATGAGCGCACTGAGCTCGTGCGCGTGCTTCTTCGCCTTCTCTTCCAAGTCGGTACGATCGACATTGCCGTTTTCGTCCGACTTGACGACCACGACCTTCATGCCGGCCATGACCGCACTCGCAGGGTTCGTGCCATGGGCAGACACTGGGATCAGGCACACGTTACGGTGGCCCTGGCCGATCGAGCGCTGGTAGTTGCGAATCACCAAGAGACCAGCGTATTCACCCTGAGCACCCGAGTTTGGCTGCGTGGACACGGCGCTAAAGCCCGTGATTTCCGCTAACGTCGCGTTTAGCGTCTCAATCATCTCCAAGTAGCCTCCCGCCTGGTTGTCTGGCACGAATGGGTGCACGTTCATAAACTCGTTCCAGGTCACCGGCGTCAGTTCCGACACCGAGTTGAGCTTCATCGTGCACGAGCCGAGCGAAATCATCGAGCGGTTGAGCGCGAGATCCTTGTCCTCCAGATGCTTTAGGTAGCGCATCAGTTCAGTCTCCGAGCGGTACTTGTGGAAGATTCCGTGCTCGAGGAACGGCGTCTGGCGCTTGAGTGACGCTGGGATGCTGGTCTTCTGGATCTCGTCCGCGCGGTCAGAGAGCGCCTTCAGGTCGTCCACGCTGCTGAGCCCCTCGCCGCCAAGCGCGAGCAGGATGTTCTTCACGTCTTCGAGGCCGACGCTCTCGCCCATCGCGACACCGACGCGCGACTCGTCGATCAAGCGTAGGTTCACGCCCAAGTCGTAGCCACGGTTCAGTACGTCTTGCGCCGAAAGACCGGTCTTGGACACGTCAATGTCGAGCGTGTCGAAGAAGTGCTGGTTGCGTACGGAAGCCTTGGTGTACTTCTCGACACCAGCAGCCAGCGTCGCCGAGTAGTAGTTGGCGCGGTCCGCGATGCGGCCAATGCCCTCCGGTCCGTGGTAGATCGCGTACGCCGCAGCCATGTTCGCCAAGAGCGCCTGCGCGGTACAGATGTTACTAGTGGCCTTGTCACGACGGATGTGCTGCTCACGGGTCTGCATCGCCATGCGCAGCGCATTCTCGCCGCGCGAGTCCTTGGACACACCGATGATGCGACCTGGCAGCTTGCGGTGGTGTTTCTTCGTGGTCGCCATATACGCGGCGTGAGGACCACCGTACATCATTGGCACGCCGAAGCGCTGCGCCGAACCGATGGCGATGTCCGCGCCGATCTCGGCTGGAGGGGTCAGCTGGGTCAGCGAGAGCAGATCCGCGGC
This sequence comes from Globisporangium cylindrosporum, assembly GCA_038050675.1. NCBI lineage: Eukaryota > Oomycota > Peronosporomycetes > Pythiales > Pythiaceae > Globisporangium > Globisporangium cylindrosporum. The sequence goes on along the minus strand of JALBZD010001059.1, from coordinate 1,661 downwards.
CACCGATACGAGCAAACCGCTGCTATGAGCGGCCGACACGAAGTCGCGATAGTCGTGGATGTCGCCGAACGTGTTTGGGTACTGGATGAGCACACCGCTGAACTCCTTCGCGGCGTCCGATCCGAGCTTCAGGTCCGTGAGCGGGTTGCCGACAACCAGGTTGATGCCGACGTTTTCCGCACGGGTCTTCATAACGCCGATGGTCTGTGGGTGCACGTCCGACGACACGAAGAATGAGTCGCGCTTGCCGCTGGCACTGCCGTGCGAAAGCGACATGGCTTCAGCCGCAGCCGTGGCTTCGTCCAGGAGTGAGGCGTTCGAGAAGTCCATACCTGTGAGGTCCATGACCATGGTTTGGAAGTTGAGCAGCATCTCAAGACGACCCTGCGAGACCTCCGCCTGGTACGGTGTGTACGACGTGTACCAGCCCGGGTTCTCGAGGATGTTGCGCTGAATCGGGAACGGCGTGAGCGTGTCGTAATAGCCCATGCCGATGAACGACTTGATGGTCTTGTTCTTGCTCGCGATCGCGCGCAGCTTGGCGAGCGCCTCGCTCTCCGTGAGCGGCTCAGGCAGGCGCAGCGGCTCGGTGAGGCGGATCTCCTTGGGGACCGTGGCGTCGATGAGCGCGTCCACGCTCGGGAAGCCGATCGCCTTGAGCATGAGCTCGCGGTCGCCGTCGTTCACGCCCAGGTGGCGGTGCAGGAATGTGTCCGTGAGCTGGAAGCGGTCGGAGGAGAACGCGCGCAGCAGGCTGCTGGTGGTGGCGGGGGTCTTCGCGGCCACGCGCAGCTGCGCAACCGGCGAGCGCTTGAGGAGCGCGCTGCGGAACATGGCGGAGGGGCTTGCTTGCTACGAGCGTGCGCTTCTAGAGGGACGAAGTCGAAGTGACCGCTGGATTGGATCTACCGACGAGCAAGCGGTGGCGCTGGCTGGGCCAGACAGAGGCTGGCGGCAGGCGCACTTGAAGTGAGGTTCTGAGGTTTTATGTGGCAGTCGCGTCCCGCCTTCACGACCACGACCGCTTTTTCTGCCTTTTTTGATGCATGGACGGTTGGACGGTTTGGATGAGTGACCATGAGCATTCGTGCAGTTTGAAAACAACTGCAGCTCAAAGGTGTCGGCTTTGGAGGTGATGCTCGCATCATTGATGGTGATTGGATGTTGGAAGGATACAAAGTACATTTTCGAAAATAAGTCATCTTGGTCGCAGCAGTTTTTTAAATGAATTTTATCTGAATTATTCAGTAAATTGTATATAAAACATATTAGCTTTTTAACCTGAAGTTTGTAAGAAATATGTACACACCAATCAACGCTTTCTATCACAAAAAAGTAAATTTTTGCATATCAAAGCAGTTGCTAAATTACAATGTTTTCCATGTGCATATATACGTATACTTTTAGCTTCTTGAGGCATGAATTCGCAACCTTCATTCTACCCCTCGAGGGATACAAACTCTGAGTGTAAGTCACTCTCTAAATTTGTATTGTGAGCATATTCTCAGCACCCACCGTTAATGAAACAAAGTGGAATACAGTTATGCCTCTCATTACTGACCAGGCAAATTTGTGGAAAAAAACATCAGAAAAATGAAGGTTTTGATTTTGAAAGGTATTACTCCAGACAGTATTATGCAACCACCTACTAGATTATAGGA
>JALBZD010001058.1:0-11317 GCA_038050675.1 Globisporangium cylindrosporum | reverse complement strand
TGTTACGCTGTCAATTTTCATTGTTAGAGGCTGAAACGCGCACCACAAGGGGGACTTCGGTCTGGGAGTGAAGTGCCAAATTTTCAGCTCCATTCATCAACTTTTGCGCTCTCAGCGCTTGCGTTCGAGGTGGTCTTATAAATATGGCCAGCACTGTATGGAAATGGATTTGTATCTTTTCACCGTAGTTTTTACGTAATTTTCATTGATGAAATTTTCTCAAAGCAACCTAAGAGGGGCTTGCTGCACCCCAGAAGGAAATGTCGTGATGTTGTAGCTAGGGTGCAGGAACGACTTCGGAAGATCCTGAGCGAAGTGAAGGACAAGTACTACGGATGCGGCACGCTGATCCCGTTGGGCATCGAAGGGCTTCACGTGCTTGACTTGGGTAGCGGTAGTGGACGCGACGCATACATTGCGGCTACACTCGTGGGGAAAAGTGGCTCGTTCACTGGGATCGACATGACGCCAGAGCTGTTGGAGGTCGCAAACAGCCACGTGGACGAGTATATGGAGACACTGGGTACCCGAAGCCGAATCTGAAGTTCGTCGAGAGCCACATGGAGGACCTTGTGCAAGCCGGTATCGCATCCCAGTCGATGGACATCGTGATTTCCAACTGTGTGATCAACCTGTTGCCTCAGAAGCAGCAGGTGCTTCGCGATGGCGGTGAGTTCTACTTCTCCGACATCTATACGACGCGACGACTCCCTGACAGTGTCAAGAGTAACCTGATTCTCCACGGCGAGTATCTGGGTGGAGCGCTCTACATCGAGGACTTCAAGCGCATGTGTCGAGCAGTTGGCTTTGGCGAACCCCGGGAACTGAGTGCGACGGCCGTTGCGGTAGGCAACAAGACATTTGAAGCCAAAATCAGGCCGATGACCAAGTTCTACAGTATCACGTTTCGCTGTTTCAAGATGGAGCCCGATGTATTGGAATCTGGTCGCGTGGAAGAAGACTATGGCCAACTCGCAACGTACCTGGGGAGAATTCCAGGTCACCCTCACGTATACGTGCTCGACGACCGCCACCACTTTGAGACAAAACGGTCGATGCGCGTCGGTGGGAAAACGGCGGCTATTCTCAAGCATTAGTGGCTGAACAAGTACTTCTGCGTAGATGGCGACCGGTTTCTTCACTTTGGAGTGTTCAAAGGCGACTGACTGAGTAGCTTTGATTGATACGATGAGTGCTGTGATGATGATCCATGAACCTGGGTCAGTAGTTATTCTAGTAGGACGCTATCGAGTGATGCTGATACGTGAACGTACTGTTTGGTTCTTGATGGAGTAGTGTTTAATGGAAATATGCAGACCGAGGTCGTCTTTGTAGTGCTAATGCTATGAATTACCTTCGGTTAGTTCACGCAATCGTGTGCTTCTGGTACTGAGACATCGCATCCGCGTCGCCACCGAGGGTGCCGTCTCCGAGTTCATGTTCGGCTTCCGCAAGAGACATCGGAGCAAAGAGCGCCTTCCGGAACCAGAACGCCATGTACACGAGCGCCAGCATCGTCGGGATCTCGATCAGCGCGCCAACGACGCTCATGAGCGCCGGGTCCGACTTGAGCCCGAATGTCGCCACTGCCACCGCGAGTGCTAGCTCAAAGTTGTTGCTCGCCGCCGTAAAAGACAGCGCCACGCTCTGCTCGTAGGTCGCGCCAAGCTTCGCGCTCACGACGAAGGAGACCGTGAACATAAAGAAGAAGTAGATAAGCAATGGGACTGCAGCGTAGAGTACCTTGCCTAGGTTGTCCGTGATGCGCGCGCTCTGCGACGAGAAGAGCACGACGATCGTGAACAGCAGCGCGATGAGCGTGAGCACGCCGATGCGAGGCGTGAACTTGGAGAAGTACCACTCCGAGCCCTTCACCTTCGTCAAAGAGTACCACGTGAGCAGCGCGAGCGCGAACGGTACGCCCATGTAGATGCCGACGTTCTTGGCTACCTCGCCCAGCTTCACATACACCTCCGACGAGGTCTCGATGCCCATGTGGCCCGGCAGCTCGTTGATGAACAGACTCGCGTACGGCGAGTACAGTGCGATGGTGACAACCGAGTTGACGCCGATGATCGCCGCGCAGTACTCATCGTCACCGCCGGCCAGCGCATTCCATACCACGACCATAGCGATGCAGCGCGCGCAGCCGACGAGGCTTAGCCCCGTCATGTAGCCGACATCGTCGTTGAAGAACGCAGCCGAGAGGAGGAACATGACGAAGGGGCCGAGCACCCAGTTCTGGAACGTGGTCAGCAGCAGCAGCCTGTAGTTGGCGAACACGCGGTAGACCAAGTTCCAGCGCACTTTGCTCAACGGCGGGTACATCATCACGATGAGCCCGATGGCCACGAGCACGTTCATGGAGCCGACCGTGGTGTCATCGATGAAGTCCTGGACGACGTTGATCTGGCCGAGCGCGAGACCCAGGCACGCCGCGAGCAGGATCCAGAGCGTGAGGAAGCGGTCGAGGAACGAGAGCTTCATGAGCAGCCCTGGCTGTTGTTGTTGTTGCTCTTGCTCGCCTGGGTGTTCATCCTGGGCTTGGGCATTGGGGCCAAGCGACTGTTGGAGCGAACTGCCGTTGTCGCTCATGGTAGTGTGATCGACTCGACTTGAGGTAGTTGACTTGAGAGTCTTGAGGTGAGTTGACTAATGAGGTGGAGTGCGGGACGAGTGGGGGGCAAGTCGGGATGCAGAATTGTTATGGGGGCGCATGGCCACACGCGTCCATTAAAAGATCGCGATCGTCCATTCTCATTCCTTCCATGCGTTCGTCTGTATGGCAAGTTTGTATAGAGCCGAGTTGTCGTACCTCACGAACTCAGGTACGACAAGTAGACGCACTAATAGAGTTGTTGACGGTACAGCACCACGGTATTTGCGTGCTGGGGTGTATCTGACGGACATTACGGTTCGGTACGCTTTGTTGAGGGCTGGCCTGGACAAAGGCGTCTGAATCTGAGTGAGACTTTCTGGGTCTGTATTCACCCTCACGACGACTTCACCACGGTTAGCTCGGCAATTATAATAGCAGACGAGCACCCAGTGATTGATGTAAGGCGACCGACCACAAATACCTGGTGTGCTACAGCACCCTTCTCTGTCCTCGGAAAGGGTCCACCGCACGCAGTCCAGACACGGGCTTCGAGTCCCGAGGAAGACTGGAGATTTCATTCAAATTTCTCTCAAATGTGGGGTTGGAGGACCCGTGCACTCGCCAAAACGCATGGCTGCATTCCTCCCACCTTTGTTCGCAGGCTGAGCATTTAGGCCAAATTGGGGCCTCGTCATCCTTCAGCACCTACTGTCACTCATCCAGGGAGGCAGTCAATCTGTGGGGGATGAACCGAATGTCGCCAGGTCAGGCCAAGGATTGCCCTCTAATAAAGGCTGAGTCTGTCGTACCTCTCGGCCTCAGGTAAGACACCGCGCTCTATTTCGAGCACTCGCTCGTTTCCTTCAGTCTCTTTGATTAACACGCATGACGTATGGGGGCTTTGATTGGCATTTATTTCATTTTGGAAAAACCAGGCATGCCCCTCAGTCACATTCGCAAACTTCCCGCACGCCACGCACTCCGCTGCCTCTCGCCGTTCCAGTCCCAAGCTGCAGCCATGAGCTCCGAGTCCATTACCACCAACACCAGCACAGAGCAGTGGCGTCCGCCGTGGTGCCCGACGGCGTCGCCGACTGGGTCAAGGACCTCGACCTCACCGGCGCGTCCACGTTTGTCCCCCCAGGCTCCACCAAGACCCACAAGCCGTGCATCCTCGTGCTCTACGGTTCGCTGCGCGAGACGAGCTTTTCGCGCTACTCGGTGTACGAGTGCGCGCGCATCCTCGACCACCTGGGCGCCGACGTGCGCGTGTTCGACCCGAAGGGACTACCTGTGCGCGACCCGGCGCTCGAGAAGACCGACCCCAAGGCGCTCGAGCTGCGCGCGCTCACCGAGTGGAGCGAGGGCCACGTGTGGGTCTCGCCGGAGATGCACGGCACGATCACGGGCGTGATGAAGAACCAGATCGACTGGATTCCGCTCAACATGGGCTCGGTGCGGCCGACCCAGGGCAAGACCGTCGCAGTCATGCAGGTGAACGGCGGCTCGCAGAGCTTCAACGCCGTGAACGCGCTGCGGCTGCTGGCGCGCTGGATGCGCATGCCGTGCTGCACGAACCAGAGCAGCGTGGCCAAGGCGTGGCAGGGGTTTGAGAATGGCCGCATGAAGCCGAGCGACTTTCGCGACCGCGTCGTGGACGTCATGGAGGAGTTCTTCAAGTTCACGCTGCTCATGCGCGAGCACGCCGACTTTCTGATGGACCGCTACAGCGAACGCAAGGAGAAGGAGAAGAACGGCCGCTTGCTCACGCAGGCGGAGAAAGAGTTGGCCAACTTGCGCAACCGATAGCGGTCAACCGAGTAAAGGCTGGTGCTGTAGGCATTCATTTCACCGATGGATCTTTAATGTCAGATCTAGTTGATCGATTCTAGTGTTCGTTCATGTGCTACAACACAAAGCAACATCATATATTGTACACTAACGGGTGAACTTTACCATAGCATGGAGCGTGTGGTCGGGATTGCGGCAAACCCAAATATGAGCGATGTGGTACAAAAGCTGGAGAGCCCGGTTGCTTCTCTACATGAAAGAGGCACTGCATCTGAACGGAAATTGCATTTGGATTCGTCACGAACAAGCCCAACAGAAGTCAAGGACTCTATAGAGAGGATTGTTATAAGAGACGGACGGCTTCCCCTTAGATATCTACCAAATCGAGTTTCGGGAACCAGCGATCGGACGATCACATCATCTTCTAGCAATCGAGCAATAGAACTAACACGACATGAACGAAGTTGAAACCCGCCTGAGAGAGCGGCGCGGGCACGTTGGAGAGACGCACGACCGAGAAGCCGATCTCTACCAGAACAAATTGCGCGGAACTCGGGTTCCAGCAAACGCAAAGATCTGAGAGGCGAGTCCAGAGTCCAATTTGCCCAGACTGCTCACACGCGCGAGACTGCTGCTGGCTGAATTCTTGGAGTGCGTCTTGACGACACTCAGGAATGCAACCTTCGTGCTCAGCGACAGTCTCGAGTTCTCGACCACGCTTTGCATATCTGCTTGCATTTGCTTCAAAAGCGGCGTGTGCTTGCCGTTTGGTTTGTACAGAACCAGCAGCTCGAGGGTCTTGTTGATCTTGAGCGCGCGCTCGAGTTTCTCCCAGCGGTCCGTAGAGCCAACCAGTCCGTTCACTGCGACGTGTCGAAGTGGCTTTGAGAACGGACTCTCAAGCAACTCAGCCAGTTGATCCAGCAACTTGTGGTGTCTCCAACTGCTGTGGATGTTGAGGCATGCGATCCGGCATTGCTTCGTCTCGTATCGGTCGACGAGGGCTCCTATCTCAACAATCGAATTCCCTTTCAGGTTCAGATGCGTCAGATTTGGGCAGGAGTCCAAGATCTCGGCCAGATCCGAGTTCTGGATGTGCGCCTCATGCGACGGGTAGTTAAATTCTTCAAGGCAGTGGCCAATCATTCGGAGCAAACACTTGATGCTGTCCAAGTCGTCAGATCTGGACACTTTGTTGCGGTCGAACGCCTTGACGTTGGCACCAGCGAGCGGCCAGGTATTGCACCGTGGTTGGATCGCCACTGCATCTGGATTCTCAACCACTGGGCACTTGGAAATCATCTCGCTTCTGGATAAGACTGCCTCGCTTGGTACCCAACCGAATCCGCATCCAGGGACAATCACGCAGACCCACGTCGTCATGTCAATCGCCACTTCAAACTCTTCCGAGTCGAGCGCGACTGGCTCAAGCGCTTTCCCTCTAATCATTGGGTTTACTCTCATCTCCGTATTCTCTTTGAGATGAACGAACAGTCGCTGACCTGAAGGTAGTGCGATTTCTTCAAGTCCAGCGCCTTGAGGGAGATGTCCATGCTCAAGAATCCACAGCTGCCTGGCTGGATGTGGAGTCCGGACCGCGAACGCGAAAGTCGTCAGATCTTCATATGTGAGCGGCAGTCCGGTCAGGTTCAGACGATCCAGTCGCGCTTCTGCGTCGGGGTGGAAGATCCCAAACGCGATCCACGCCCACATCAGCTTCGTGTTTTGGCTCGCCGGAGCAGTTGACACCACCGATTCCAAGTGGAGTTCCTTGAGTGAATTCGAACCCCGGAGCGCCGAACAGATGGACGAGAGTGGAGGAACCAGCATTGGCACTCTATACAAGTGGAGCGTCTCCAAGGTCGGCTTGGAGTCTTCTAATGCGCACACTGTCGTGCGGAGAAAGTGCTGGAAGACCTGCAGGCGGTTGGCCACGGAGAACATCAGCCTTGCGTTCGCGAAATGCAGATGCCGAATCGTAGATGATTCAGACGCGACCATATCCGTCAGGATCTCAATCTCGATCGGCACGAGTGACTTCTCAAATGGCAGCCAAAGCCTGGTGATCTCGAATCGAACTGCATTGACCATATTCCCACTCTTCCGATGCTCGTGCGCTGCGATGTCGTCCAGAAGCTTGGCCAGTGCTCGAAAGTCCGAAGACGTTGTCAGCATTTTACTCGAAAGCGTGACACCGAGCTCGATTTGCGACGTTTTCGCTTCTCCATCTCCAATCGGAGGACCAGCTCGTGCAGCCAGCTTCGAGAGCAAGGTTGCGTGCTTCTTCGCCAGTACTTTGTCGTGGTCCTTGAGCAGGAAGTCGCGGAGCACTTGCAGCTGGTTTCTTCCGCCTTCCTTCATTTCGCCGAAACTCAACAGGAACCGGGGTCCATCACTGTCCATGAGCTGCTCAAAGCTGTCGTACTCAGTGGGACCTGGATTTTCGCCGACGTTCTCACTGCAGATGGAGCACTCGAGAGGCGCCATGAGCGCCGCTTTCCAAAACGAGTGGTAGCACTCTCGCCACTGGAAGTTGGGGCTCTTGACCAGCTGCCCAACGACGTGGGCGAAGGTGCGCAGCTGCTGAAGCTCGGAAGCGCTCGCTGCGCCGAGGTTGAGGTTGATCCACGTCCTGGTTGTCAGGAAGAGACTTCTGGAGCTGCCCGCCTCGACGAGGTAGAGCACGCTGTTGTGATTGCGCTTGGCCGCGAGCACCTTGAAGTACTGCTGAAGTAGCGACTGCGCTTCCTCGTAGATTGACATGCTGTTCTCGCGCGTGCCTTTCGGGTGTTTGGCGAAATTGCGCACTGAACTCTCCGAATGGCGGTCCGCTGGCCAGCGAGGACGGACGGAAGTGGTTAGATGGTTACATGAATGTAAATGCGCACTTAGTCGAATGACTCACTTCAGGGCTCGCTAATGACTCAACTCTTTGAGTTACATCTGTATTCTTGGTACGTTGTTGGACTAAGTGCGCGCTGGTGCTGGAATGTACCCACTGGCCACCCACGTTACCTGCTTGACACCAGCAAGTACAGTGAGTCATAACTACGAAATGACTCACCCGAGTGAGTCAAGTGCTTGCGAGCTTGACTTTACAGTAAAAACCTCCTGAATCGATTATTCGTACTGATTAATTAAGAGAGTTCGCTTCAAATCACCCGAAAAATACAGTTTCACCCAAAAACACTGCCAACATGGGTCGAATGGACGATTTGCCTGACTGATACAACTGTCATTGGAAACAAGCACTCACAAGACAGACAACCGGAGCATTCGTTCCAGGCGATGAACGTGGAGATGCTGCTGCACGAGTGTGACGACGCGGCGGCGCTTCTCGCGATGTTCCTCTCGCGTGCCGACGTGCGAAGCGCATCCTCGTTCTCCAAGAGCGTCTGCGTGTCCTCGCTGCGCCGCAACTTCCTGCGTGCGGCGCGCATGCAACTCCCGCCCGCGTCTTCAGAGTACATCGTCAAGTTTCTCAGCAACCTGAATCCCCATGCGCGCGATGCGATCTCGTTTGTCGATATCTCCGGTGGCGAAGTGCTAGTGGAGCAAGTGCTGCGAAACTTATCATCGGTGACGCGATTGCGGATTCGCGGGTGTATTGGGGAATGGCGGTATCCATTCGTACTTAGTTCGAGCGTCTTCCAGAGCTCGACACGCGGAGCAGCACTGGAGAACTTGACTCTGCTAGACCTCTCGAACGCCGAGGTAGTCGAAATCTCGGCGCTTTTACGTGGCGCAAAGCAGCTGAAGAGTCTTAACCTGTCCGGGAATGCTGATTTGGAGGACTTTTCGCCGTTAGAGGCCCTCGAAAAGCTCGAGTACCTGAATCTCCAGGGAACGGTGGTCTCCAGCATCAAGTTCTTGAGCAAGACGCCGAGGATCGCGGAGCTGAATCTGAATGCGACCAGTAACTTGGCGGATCTCCACCCGATCAGCTGTCTCACGCAGTTGAGGGCGGTTTATTTGAGCAGGAAGCAGATCGCAACGCTCACACCGCTGTTGGCATCGGCAGCCACGCTTGAGCATCTCCAGGTTATGTGGACCCAGTTTGACGAAGCGATGATCGATGAGTGGGACTTTCTATTCTCAAAGCTGAGCAACCTGCAGCATCTTAACTTGCTCGGTGTGAAGAAGCTCATCTCTTTGACTCCAGTTGCCCAGCTCACCAAGCTCACGTACCTGAATGTCCAAGCGTGCCCCGTGGATGTGCTCGCGCCGCTGCGTGCACTAGAGAACCTTGAGACTTTGATACTCGGGTGGACGAACGCGTATGAATTTTCTGCGCTCAAGTCACTCACGGAGCTGAAGCGACTGGATGCACAGGGCAAACAGCTCAAGTCGATCGAATTTCTAACGGAACTCGAGTACTTCAAGGGCTTTGGGACTCTACCTCGCCTTCCGAAGACCGGTCGCCTCCAGGAAGTGAGCTTCTGTTTCTCGGACGACAACTTTACGTTTCGCCTCGCTGGCGTGAAGCAGCATCTGCGAGCGCTCTCGCTCTCGGGCAAGTTCAACTTGGAAGAAGTCGTGCAGGCTGTGCCGAACCTGAGGCAACTAGAGCTTTTCATCACGGACTCGATGAATTTAGCAGCTGTGGGGAAGCTCATGCAGCTAAGAAAGCTCACGGTCCGGTTCTCCAGAACGTCCACGATACAAGGGCCGCAAGACTTTTCTTTCCTGGGCAGCCTGGTACGACTGAGGCAGTTGTGGCTCTTCAAGTGTGAGATCGCGAACTTGAGTCCACTGCGAAGCTTGAAGTGGCTGAAGATCCTCCACATTGGCTCACGTGCATTGGAGGACATTTCGCCTCTGAAGCACCTTTCTGAGCTTGAAAAGGTTCATCTCGGAGCCACCACCGTGTCGAGTGTCGAGTGTCTTCAGCATCTGCGGAACCTGCAGAGTGTGGTGCTGCCAAGATGCGCCGATTGCTCGTGTTTGGTGGTTCAGTATGGGAAGCAACTGGTCAACTTGAAAGAGGTATTGCATCCGGCCCAGAATTGCATTTGGACTCGACATGAAGAATTTTGTGGGAATTGATGGATTATAATATATATATATATATATATATATATATATAATGTCAGAGCAGTTGTTCAGTTTCGGATCACAACAAAATGTTAACTCCAATATCCAATATCTAGTCGCAAACCTATCTCTACAGAGCCTCCGACAGCACGTGGTACGGGCGGTTGTCACTTGGCAAGCTCCCAAGTCGGGTCGCAGGATTCGCAATCACGCTGCCATTCTCGAACTTGGAATGGTGCGATGCCTCTTCTTCGTCGATCAGAAATTTCTGAGTATCATCCGAGCCATTCGTCACCAAGTGCATCGGGTAGACGATAAAATCGTAGATAAAGCCACCCACAAGCGCGCTGATAATTGAACCGAGGATGCAGACCCAGAAGCCATTTCGTGGCCCAGGGATCGCGACCGACGACCAGCCAGCCATCGTTGCGGTGATGCGAGGAGAAAAGTCGCGAGCGGGGTTGAAACCTGCCTGGGAGAGCGGCGCGAGCACGCTGATGAGGCACGCGACCGTGAAGCCGATGTAGAACGGCGTCTGCTGCGCAGAGGGACGGGCGTAGTTTGAGTCGTCCATCAGCGCGCGAATGAGCAACATCAGTGCCATAGTTCCGATCGCTTCGACTGCCATTGCATCAAATGGAGAGACGTCTCCCTGCTCGATGACCCGCTTTTCACGAGCTGGGGGTTGAGAAAGTACTCGCCAAAGACCATCGCCGAGGGCGTGCTGTTTGCGTCACCTCGCGTGATGGAGTGGAGGTCTTCGTATCTGGAGATCCCAGATCCATAGAACGCGAGCACGCAGACGCCTTTGAACATCGCGCTGATCAACTGTGCTGCGACATATGGCAGCACCTTGTACTTCGGGAACCCGACTCGCGACCCGGAGCACGCGAGCGAGATCGTCACGGCCGGGTTCAGGTGTGCCCCTGAGACATGCGCGGTGAGGTAGATCGCCAGTGCGACAGCAAAGCCCCAGACGACAGCAACCTGCCAGATGCCGGCTTGTACGCCCGTCGTGATGCTCGCGCCGACGGTCGTAATGCCCAGGAACACCATGAGCCACATGTCGAGGCACTCGGCGACGCACTCGCGGAGCAACACTCGGGTGTGCATGGCTATGAGGACCCCTTGCTGCATTTCTAAGCGAGTACGTGTCTAGGGGACTAGAGGCTGGCGGCAGATCCTAAACTGGGCTTCGAAGACTCTGCGGCGGAGCTGAGCTATTACAACATGAATGCTGTCGGGTTGCTTGTTTACGTATATGACGTGCATGCATTACCACCACGCAACACTGACTCAGAAAAAGGCCGGTTTGTCATCAGCTTGACAACGACAAGATTTATCGTGTACCTTTATACACATAAGTAAATATATATGGATACATTTTTTTAAGCAAAACTGACAATCGGGGTCAATATCTACGTTGCTTTGTGATTGGGTGCAACAATCGACTTGAGCATATTTTAATGTGGGAAATAGTAAATTAGCGAGTCTTGAGATTCTTGAGGCCAGTGAGTGGTATCCATTTCACTGAGAAAATCCACTTGATTGGCTGAAATGAACTCGTGGATGCTTTAGGCTCTCTGATTGGTGGTAATTTTGCAAACACGACAAGCGGGTTTTGTCCATCTGCAAGAATGAATGTCAATCGAAAGTCTCACATTGCGGCCCTGCCCATGATCGTCATTTCCAAATCAACCTCCAGCCGCACCAGCCAGAAACCACACCAACCTCCATAATCGTCATCAACACAATGGCGACCCCAGCAGCAGCAACTCAAGCCCCCAACGCCCTCGTGGCTCCTGATGTCGAGCGCCTGGACGCCCCCGAGCTCGCGGAGCTCCTCCAGTCCAGCGGTTCCTCCTCTGTGGTGGTCGTCGACGTGCGCGACCC
>JALBZD010001057.1:0-11340 GCA_038050675.1 Globisporangium cylindrosporum | reverse complement strand
GTACTAATCGATGCAGAATGTTCGTCACATGTACTAATCAGTACAGAGTTTTGGCTTTCATTTACTAATCAAGTATAGAATGATGGTTCCTACTTTGTGAAATCTTGCTGGTGACGTGTCCAACGTGTCTCTATCGGTTGAAGTGAGTGGTGTGAGCCAATCACTTCGCAGATAAGTTTTCACAGGACTTCAAGTTCAAGGTCCTATGGGTTGAACCTCAGTGTACCCAAGGTTTTATGTATCAGTTCGTAGGTTTTATTCATACATGTGTAGATTTTACTTGTAAAACCTCTAGGAGCCCTTGGAGTTCATTAGGAGTAGCGACAGGAACCATAACAGCTTTTCAATCCAGTTGCAAATTTACCTTCAACTTCGCGAGCGCCTTCCAACGTTCCCTTGCCACGGATCAGTCTCATCTTGTAGTGAGCTGAACAAGGGACTTAGCCGAGTCATATTACACACTGCCGTCGTAATCCTCGGTCGAACAGCTGTTTCCACTTCATCGATCATGTCACTGATGCTCTGAGCGATGAATCCCACATTGTGAGCTGCATCACGTATTGAAACCGACTTCCAGGAGACAGGTTTTACGTGCGGGTTGATCAGCGCAAAGTTGATGATGATTTCGTTGTTGGGATTCGTCCAGCTGTCCGTCACAACTGCGAGGCACTTTGTGCTCGACAGGCTCTTGATCACAGGAGTCTGCTCGCGGCTGTAGATGCTGTCAAGGAGCCAACCTGCAAGCTGATGACGAGATGGAAGCTTATAGTCGAACATAACCGGGAAGTGCGTGTCCTTGACGCAACGAAAGGGGATATCAGTGACGTAAAAGCCAGTAGCGACAGGCGGTAAGTTCTCTTCGCTCGTGTACTCTTCCGGCGAACGAATGACCTTCTTGGCTGTAACTAAGCGACCTGGGGTGCCAAAGAGACGCTTGTTGATTGCCGCGGTGCTGGTTCCGGTCTACTTCCTCGCTGGCTGACGCGGAGCGCGCGGGGTACGTGGCGTAGGCGGTGCTTTTGCTTTGGCTCTCTGCAAAAGGGAGCTGTTACAAAACAGTCACTCAAACATGGCATGCGCGCTTGCGCGTCCTGAGGAAGCGTCCCGACTTGGAGGGAAGGAGACTTGAGTGCTTGAAGGCAAATTTACAACTGAATTGAAAAGCTGTTATGGTTCCTGTCACTACTCCTAATGAACTCCAAGGGCTCCTAGAGGTTTTACAAGTAAAATCTACACAGGTATGAATAAAACCTACGAACTGATACATAAAACCTTGGGTACACTGAGGTTCAACCCATAGGACCTTGAACTTGAAGTCCTGTGAAAAGTTCCCTGCGAAGTGATTGGCTCACACTACTCACTTCAACCCGCAGCGACACGTCGCATGCGTCACCAGCAAGGTTCCCCAAAGTAGGAACCATCATTCTGTACTTGAATGCAAATCTTGAACTTGAACTCTCGTGTCGACGATGCAGCGTCATCATTTCATCTAGAGCACAACTAACTTTCTTTAGCCCTGGCTCCCATGTCTTACCCTGTAGCGACATGTCTCGTTTTTCTCTGTCTCATCTCCAGTGCCCAGCATCCATTGAGATATGTACTGAGATACGCACTGAGACATGTAATGAGAGGTCTGTGACACAGTGGTAACAGACAACGCTGCGAACATGACTGCTGCGCGGTCCATCTTGCAGCATACCCGAAGATTGATTTGTTGCGGCTGCTCCTCTTACGGGTGAACCTGTTGATGGAGGATTGGAGGATTGCTCACTGGTACTGAAGAAAGTTGCTGCGCTGGCAAAATTCGTGAAGAGTCGCAGTGCGCTTGAGGACCGGTTTGATGAGCTTCAAAATCAAATGAAGGAGGAAGAGGAGCGGCGTCATGCTCTTTCTTTTCCTGTCCCGACGCGATGGCACTCGAGCGAGCGATGTATTCGGAGTGTCGTGTCGAACCGAGACATGACCGCTGCTGCTCTCTCAGACAACACGCTCATGAACCGCTATCAGAATAGTAGAAGCACCTACGAAGAGGTTTCGTCAATTTTGCGCGACGAATCGTATTGGCGTCGCGCAGATCATGTGCTGAAGCTTGTCGGCCCCGTTGATCAGAGTCTTGCTGCGTTCGAGCGCGACGCTAGCTGCATTTCGCGGGTATACCAGCAGTTTGAATCACTGCTGGCGTCCAGCGCGTGCACAGCTCTGGTCTCTCGGTCGGATGCAACTCTGCAAGGGGCTGTTCAAAAAAAATCGATAAGCGACGACGATTTGTGTGCGACGAAACTATAAGCATTGCTTACTTTCTGGATCAAACAAAGTGCTTAAGCAGCTTCGTCGAGGGGGAGCTCATTGACATCATTGACTTCGCGAACAAGCTTGCAAATCGCCTCGGACTCCTCTAC
This sequence comes from Globisporangium cylindrosporum, assembly GCA_038050675.1. NCBI lineage: Eukaryota > Oomycota > Peronosporomycetes > Pythiales > Pythiaceae > Globisporangium > Globisporangium cylindrosporum. The sequence continues at coordinate 8,941 of JALBZD010001057.1, read as the reverse complement.
GACTCGGCGGTGATACAGTTCATTGCGGATTGGCTGCATTCGCGCGATGGAAGCAGAACTGGAGTGATGGAGAGCGAAACAACCACATCCACTTCAGCCCTCTAGACTGGCGGTCTCTGTTCAACAGATACCCTGCTGTGAGGGAGTTCGCATTGCAAATTTTGTCTGTTCCAACTTCTTCAGCTTCAATTGAACGAAGCTGGAGCATCCGCAGCTTCATTCATTTGAAGCGCCGAAATCGCCTGACAGTCTCACGCATCAACAAGCTAGCGTTCATCTACTCCGACATCCATGAAGAAGACACAGCTAATCGCGACCTCTGCAAGCTGTATCCCGGGGACAGCGATGATGATCAAAGCAGGGGCGGCGACGAGATTTTAGTGAACTCAAATTCTGAAGTCATTGAGGTTGAGTAGATCAAGTACTTTGCACATTCGAATGTTTGCATTTCACTTACAAACTCGTTCTCGAATATAACAGTGTGCATTTCTCCTCTTCCTTCATTTATATATTTGAGGCGGGCTTCTTGTTCTTCGTCGGCATTTTCAGTTCAAACTCCACTTTGAGCTCCAGTCCTAGCATCGCCTTGGCCCTCACAATGTGCGCAGTGCCATTCTGTTCAGCTCGTACGAGAGCGTGACCTTCGCTTCGCCTAGGTTCTTGTTGTTCATGACGTTCGCAAGCGTCTTGACGCTCCTGACGTGTACTCGGCAATGTGCACTCACGTCGGCAAGCAGCGCCGACGGCTTGTCGTAGTGAAACGAGCAGGTACGTACTCCGAGCGCAGGGGCGGCGCAGCCTTAGGCAGTCCTAGGCTGCTGTTCTCTGAGGCGAGCGCTGTGCGCGGTGCTTGACGTCGTCGCCGTCGCTTTCCATCTCGTGCTTCTCAGCAGTGTTGCCGTGCTTCAGGTCCACGAGACGCACGCCAATCGGAGCGACCCGATGTGTATCATGCTCACATGGTTCATGCGGAACGCCGAGCCTAGCCGAGCGCCATGGCTTCGTCACAGTTCAGTGCACGCCGAGGTCCTTACCCGCGAAGTACTTCTTGAGCTGCACCTGCCTCTTGGAAATGCGAACGCCACCGCCCGTACCGCGCCGAGGAAACTGCGATGCGAGTCCGCAATCTACGAGTGATGCACCGTGAGTGTGCTTTCTGTACACGCTCGTGACGATCTTGAGCAGAATGCCGTGCTTCGCTAACGCGGTCTTGATAATTCGCCACCAAATCCCACGCCGGCGGCGATCTCGTCGGCAAGCGACACGCAGGATGTAAGCGCAGGTGTCTGTCGTGGATCACAGACAACGTGGTTAAACGCACTTGAGTTTTTGCAACTACATACACACCACAGCAATAGCGAACCTGCTAAAGTAAGGCACTTACCTGGGGCCTCTTGAACTCGGCTGACTCTGTGGCGTTGCGCACAAGCGAGCAGATGAGCGCGATTGCGAGCTTCTACACGTTCATGCCACCCCTCCCTCCACTATAAAGCGCGCGCCAATACTTTAGAAAATTTACATTTTTCAGCTTTTCTCAAAAACTACTGCGCCAAACAACACGAAATGCGGCTCAAATGAATGAGCAAGAAACGAGAAGAAGAATGACACCACGACAGGGCTACACGTCGCAGTATTGACGACAGTACCAGAGGGTACTCGTTATCAGAGGGAAAAGGGGAATTTCGCTGTCGGCGAAATCTTAGTTTTAAATACGTTTACACCTATGTGTATATGCTAGGTAGCCGTAATAAACGCACTATGACGCTTAATAACCTCGGCACAGCGCTTTTGCATTGAGTGCAACAAGTTTTGGAGCACCTCAGAGTCCATATCATTCCACGCTTTGAAAATTGCTGTCTTGAGCGCTTCTTTGGATCCGTATTTGTAACGGGGCGAGTGCTCCGTTACCTAGCGTACACGTAGGTCTTACGAGGAAGCGTAAGGAGCGCGCTGTCGGACTGCGCGCTTGTGGGTATTTTCAACTCTGTTTGTATTTTTGAATATAAAAATGTCCTGCAAAAGATAGAACTACTTGTGAGCCACCGATATTGAGGATGGCTTCTAATTGGCCGATAATGGCGAATATCGTCCAATCAGATAGCGACACCTCATAGGGACTAATGACCAATGGGAGGAGACCGCGCAAGTCGTACCTAGCGCAGTGTGTACGGTGACCCCGTTACACCACCCCCCACACAAGCTTGCGCGCACCGCGCGTAAAGAAAATCGAAAGAGAAGCAAAAGAAAAGCAAGCAGCGCGGAGACGCCGACAATGACGACGAGCGAGTACGCGCAGGTGCTGCGCACATGGCGCCTGTACGACTGCAGCGGCGCGCATGCGTCACCTGGCGATGAAGTGCTCGCGCAATTGTGGCGGCGCTGGCGCGGCACGCGGGGCAAGCCCGTCACGGCGACACTTGCCGTGACTCAAGAGTCACTCGACGCATCGTGGACGGCGTTCGTACATCGGTGGAACGCCGAGCCCCACTTCGCTGACGTCGTGCCGATACGAGAGGAGCGTCGTCGCCAGTACAGCGTTCGTGAGCTTCGCGAGGCCGTCTGCGAGCTGTCGTGGGACGCAGACCGCGTGTGCTGCTACGTGCACTACCACAGGGGCTGTGACGTATGCCGCGGGTTTCGCATCCCGCGACCGAGCAAGAGCGACTGGATGGGCATCGTCGCCGAGTGGCCGATCGGCGAAGAGGAGCGAGTGTGGATCGGGCGCTATCGTCGCGCGCTGTCCGAATTCGAGCGCGCGCGCTCACCGTCTCGCGCACGCGGCCGCGAGAATTACTCTCGACGTAGTTCACGATCTCGCTCGCGTTCGCCGGTTCGCGCGCGCTCTCCCCCCCGCGCGCGCCTTCGTACGCGTTCTCGTACGCGTTCACCAAGTCCGGCACGTCGAACTGCAGCGTCGTACGAGGCTCCCATGTGTCACTCGTGGGGGGAAAGCCGAGCCAGCGGACGCGATACTCCCTGGTTGACGGGATCGACTGCTCCTGGTCGCGATGTCGCGCAACGTCGCGACGGCCGCGCGGTGAGGGGTCACGATGACCGAGAAGGCGCTCGACGATCCAGCGCTGGTGCCCAGCGCTATCCACGAGCGGCGGAGGGCCATCGCGATGGAAATGTGTACGCGGCGCCGGAGGAGAAACACCCGGCGCCTGCTGCTGCTGCGCCGCTTGCGGAGGAGCTTCGCGAGATCGATCGTCGTGTTGGCTTTGTCGGCTACGACGCGAATGCGGCGATGGTACGGGCGGAGCTTGCAGAGGAACTTGGCGAGCGGAACTCGGCGTCGCTGGCCGAGTTGAAGAGACGCTTGGAGCGCTTGGAGCAGTCGAACGCGGCTCTTCGGAACGACAACGCAGTACTCCGTGGTCAGCGCCAACCAGATCCGCCGAGGGCACCGCGGTGTCAAGGCCCGCGGTATGAGCCCGCTGTGACTCGTCCTGCTGATCCGAAGGGATGAGAGCTGGCCAGTAGCGTTTGAGTCGCCCGACGTAGAACGTCGGGTGGAGTCGCATAGCCGTAGGAATATCCAACGTATAAGCGTCACCAATCGCCTTGATTATCTTGAACGGTCCAATAAAGCGCGGTGCGAGTTTGCTCGCACCAAGGTTTGTCACTGATGCCGCTTGAATGCCTGATGTTGATAACAGCACTCTGTCACCAACCGCGAACTTCTCATGGTTCTTGCGCCCGCGCTGATCCGCGGACGCCTTTTGCTTGTCCACAGCGCTGGCGATCGCGTCGCGTACAAACCGCGCGACGGAGTGCCGTTGTTGAACGAACTCGTCGATGGCAGCCGAGCCGACCAGCCGTGCACTTGGTGGCTCCGTGGTAGCTGCAGGCGCGGTGTTAGACGCCGTGTCAAGCGTCGGCTTGAGCTGGAGCGCGCGGCGCGTCGGGTTGATCAGCGACTCGCTCGTCCAGCGGCTTGCTTCCTGCACTGATAGCGGCTTTTTCTCGCGCTGTGTCACCGGGCGAGTCTTAGCAACGTTCACAGACGTATGCTCATTTGACACCGGCGTCACGGTACTCTCGGTGGCTTGGGACATCTCGGGGTCTTGTACCATCTCGGACACGGAGACATTCGCGTCATTGTTTCTCAAGACGTGATCGCTCGTAGCAGCAGCGCCCATCGCTGCGGCGGTATCTGACACCAGAGCGTCTGGTGTTTCTCCCCCACCAAGAGTAGAGCTGTTGGCCAAGCCAAGAAGCACAGGAGCACGCGGATGACGCGCGCTGTTCACGAAGAACGGCGTCAAACCCGTCGACGCATGAACGGCATTGTTCATGGCGAACTCGGTCATGGGAAGGAACGCGCTCCATGACGTATACGACGTGGCGTAGCTGCGCAGGACATCCTCTAGCACGCGATTCGCGCGCTCCGTCTGACCGTCTGTCTCTGGATGCGCTGTGGTCGACATCAGCAACCGTGTGCCCAGCAGCTCGAACAGCCGTGACCAGAACGCGGCTGTAAAGCGCGGATCGCGATCGGAGACGATCGTGGTCGGCATACCATGATGCTTGAAGATCATGTCGATGAAGAGCGCCGCCGTGTCTTCCGCCGTGATGGACGCGGCGACCGGAGCAAGATGCACCATCTTGCTGAAGCGGTCGACGACCACAAGAATGCCAGTGCGCCCCAGCGCATCGGCAGGAAGCCCAAACACGAAGTCCATGCTGACGGATCGCCATGCTTCCGTGGCGATTGGCAAAGGACGCAGCGGAGCCTGTGACGACGGTGTCGGCTTCACGCGTTGACACGTCTCGCATGAGCGAACCCACTTTCGAACCCACTTGTACATGTGGGGCCAGTAGAAGTCGCGGGACAGCGCGAGGTACGTCTTCTCGCGGCCAAAATGACCACCACTTGCGCTGTCGTGGTACTCGTGAAGGATGCGCGCGCGCAGATCGTCGTCAAGCGGGACGACGATGCGAGGAGAGTCGAAGCGATCGACCTGATACATGAGTAGATCGCCATCCATCGCGTAGCGAGAGACTTGAGCGCGTGTCGGCGCTGTCAGCTTGCGCAGCGCCTCGTCTGACGGATCACGGCAGTATCTGATGATCGACAAGTAGAACTCATCGCGGAGATATGCGCCCGCGATGTCGACACGCAATGGATTGACAGCGGTCACCGCTGTCGTATTGATGCCAAGCGACACGCACGCAGCGCACTCGTCGTCATCGTCATCCAGCGCGGCGTGAGCCGGTATATCAGCCCGAGGATCGTAGTCGGGCCGACGCGACAAGGCGTCGGCAATGATATTCGTCGAACCAGGCTTGTAGAAGACCACGAAGTTGTACTCGGCGAAGAACGACAACCAGCGCGCCATACGCTGGCTGAGATGCGGGCTTTTCGTTGCGGTGCGCAATGAAGCGTGGTCGGTGTACAGAGCGAACGATTGTTCGCCGAGCAAGTACACGCGAAACTTCACTAGCGCATAGCGCATCGCGAGCAACTCCTTATCGTGGACCGGATAGTTGCGCTCAGCAGGCTTCAGCTGCCGGGATTGATAGCTCACGACGCGCTCACAGCCCGCGTCGTCGTGCTGCATCAGCGCGCAACCAATCGCGAAGTCACTCGCGTCGCAGACGACATGGAACGGCTTGGTGTGATCAGGCAGCGCCAAGACAGGAGCCGAAGAGAGTCGCTTCTTGATTTCGTCGAACGCGTCTTGGTGCTCCTGACGCCACACCCACGTGGCGTCCTTCTTCAAGAGTTGCGACAGCGGATGGATCACTGCGGCGAAGTCCTTTGCGTAGTGATGCAGATAATTTGCGAGACCAAGCCATTGGCGCAACTGCTTCTGGTCTTTCGGCTCAGGCCAGGAGCAAATCGACGCGATCTTCTCGGGGTCGGCGCGAACGCCCTTCGCGCTGACGTAGCTACCCAGCACCGGGATCTCCGGCGCGCAGAAGATACACTTCTTCAAGTTCGCGTACAACTTATTTTCGCGCATCGACTCGAAGACCTTGCGGAGATGCCCGAGATGGACTTCAAGATCCGTCGCGCCGTCGGCGGCGCGGCTGTGCACGAAGATGTCGTCGAAGTAGCTCGGCGCAAAGTCGCGGAACGGACGAAGCACATGGGATACCATGCGGTTGAAGGTGGCAGGGGCATTCTTGAGCCCCTGCGGCATCACAAGCCACTCCCACAGCATGCCACTGGGAGTGCTGACCGCCGTCAGTGGGACGTCTTGCGAGCGCATCAGAATCTGATAGAAGCCGTCTGTCAGATCGAGCGACGAGAAGATTGTGCTGCTTGACATGGTGTCTAGCACCATGTCCTTGCGCGGGATCGGCGTTTGGGCTGGAATAGTTGCGTCGTTCAGCTTGTTAAAGGCGTGAACGATGCGCCACTCGCCGGTCGCTTTCTTGACGCAGAAAGTGGGACTCGAGTGCGGCGACGTGCTCTCGCGCACGTGACCAGCTTGTCGACGTCCCTCGAAGAACGCGTCAATCGCCTCGACTTGGTCGCGCGGCAGTGGCCACTGCCGCGTCACGCAGTACTTCGAGCCTGGCACGAGATCGATCTCGTGTCGCACGCCGCGGTCTGCAGGCAGCACCGCGGGGATCTTGTCAGGAAAGATGTCAGCAAACTCGCGCGCGAGCGCGAGTGCCGGATTTTTGGACGCCGCGAGTGCTTCCCACGACTGCGCCGCGAAGCGCTCTTCGCGTGCGGACTTCGGCTCCATTCCCGCAGGGCGCTCATGGCTGTCGAGCTCTGACTCTTGAGCAACCAAACACAGCTGTTCGATCTCTCCCCCCTTCAGATCACGCAGCATCTCATCCCAGGGCGTCTCCTGGAGCTGCGTGATGCCAGTCGCGTCACGAGGCGGGCTCGTGACCTTGAGCGAGTGGCTGAGAGGTCCGACACCAGTCAAATTCACCACGCTGATGGTGTCAAACACGGGAGCAGGTGCGGTCGGCCACGCTTGCTGAGGAGAACAAGAGCGCGCTCGTCGCTCACGGCGATGCTGAAGAACGGACGGCGAATACGACGCGCCGCCGGCTGGACGTGGGAGCCACTGCTCATCCACGCCGACACACGACAGAGGGGACCGCTGCTCAACCTCTGTCTTCGATGGCACCGGACGCCGCTGCGCCGGTGCTGGTTCAAGATGCACGGAGGCTGCTGCTCGTCCGTGGCACATCGAGAGCCGCTGCTTTGATGTGGTTTTGTCTTGGACACGCACGAGGGTCGCTGCTCGCCCGTGACGCACCGGAAGCCGCTGCTTCGGCGCGGTTTCTTGATTCAGGAACCACTGTTCGGCTGAGGGAGTGTACGTCGCGGTGTTGCACACCGTGTACGAAGGGCCATCGCTCGCTTCGTGTCGGGTGCAAATCGTGGAGTTGGGGTCCACGACAGCGACATGCGGCCAGGTGCTCGCCGAGCCGGCGAGGAACGCGACGACCGCGTTGACATCGATGTCACGTGGCTGGACCGTGCGGTTAAGCCAATCGATGTCCGGGCGATGCCGTGCGAGCCACGGCATCCCAAAGATACAGTCGAACGAGCCGCTGAGGTCGATTACCAGAAACTCGTCGCTGCTCGCAAAGCCGTCGAACTCGTACGGCACAACTACGGAGCGCTGCTGGAGCGTACGCGGCTTACCATCAGCGTACTTGACGACCATCTCACCCGGGAGCTCGCGGACACGCAGCCACGAGGGGAGAATCTTCAAACTGTCGGCGCGAACGAAGTTATTCGTCGCGCCCGAGTCCAGCAAGGCGCGAAGCGGACGCGTCGCGCCGTCGACGTGCACACTGAGTACGATCAGGCGCTTGTCGTTACTGGACGTGGTGGCATTCAGCTGCGCATGTAGCGCAGCGGGGCTAGGAGAGTGTGCTGTCACCGGGGGCACATTTCTCCTAATTCGCCCAGTAGGTCGCCCCGCGCCTACTGGTTGTCGTCGTTTTTTGGCTGCGCAAAGCGAACGACGATGTCGTCGGACTCCACAGCAGCGAGCACTGGAGCTGGCGCGCGGCATTCGGCCGCGCGATGACCAATCTTGCGACAGCGGAAGCACACCAGCTGCTTCGACGACGCAGGGCGTGACTGCCCTGCGCTCGTATCGTGTCGAGGAGGCGCGGCGCGCACAATCGCATCGATTTCCATGGGCTCGGGCTCACTGACGGCACGATGAAACGGATGCTGGTGGACTTGAGACGCCATGACGCTGAAGTCTTCACGGAGCGCAACAGCAAAAGCGTCCTCAAGCGACGCAGGAGGCTTCCGCGTCAGGTAAAAACGCTGGTGACCAGCGTTCATTCCCGACACAAAGACATGGACTTGAGTCACCATGTCGACGGGGTTGGTCACGATGCACGACGACAGATGTCGCGCACGCTGGATGTAGTCGAGCATCGACGAGCGACCTTGCTTGAGCGCGAGGAACGCAGAGCGATGCTGGTTCTCGTCTTGCGGCGGCTCGAACGCGAGCCGCAAGTCATCCTTGAGCGACGCCATATCCGGAAAACATCCCGGATCCGCAACGAGCTTGCCCAGTGCCCACTCCTTCGCCTTGCCTGAAAGCTTCGGCAAGAGGAAGTGGGTGCGGGCGAACTCGGTGGACAGCTGGCGAGCTTGAACCGCGATGTCCACCTCACAGAGCCAGCGGTTGAGGGCGAGACGTTTGGCGCCCTCGCCACTGTAGCTGGAGACGTCGAGCTTGACGACGTCGTTCTTCGTGGACGCTGAGGGAGTTGAAGATCGCCGAGCCAGCTCGGCGAGCTCGTGCGTCACGAAGTCTTGAACAGCATTGCGCTGTTGTACTGGGGAAGTCGCCGATAGCATGGCGGCGACCGTGGTCATCCCGGAGATGTCCGCGAGACGGCGCAGTGCGTTCCACTCGAACGCCGTCAAGTGAGCAAAGTCGTCGTGGCTCAACGACGACCCATCAGCGCCCTGAATCGGTGGGGCGCTCATAGT
>JALBZD010001056.1:0-11344 GCA_038050675.1 Globisporangium cylindrosporum | reverse complement strand
CCGCGAACGCTGGTGGTCCTTCGTGTGGCTTTAGCAAGCAGTACTGAAGTCGGATTCACTCGCAATGATTTATCTCAGCTCTCGTTGGGTTAATTCCAATCCCTTCATTCATTCGTGCTGGTCACAACAAGTTACGACAGGAAACAGTCGCCGCTGAGTTATAGTGCTGTTGCATTGCTGGTGTCAGTGGCGCTTCATTTCGTATATCACATCTTAGATGTGCTGTATCCAGCACAACAGTGTCAACCCAACCTCACCTCATCAGAACGATTGGAGCGTCAAAACAAGCCAAAGATCCATCCATCTGAACACTTCAGGATCCACTCGCAGTGAACCCATTTGAGAGAACAAACGCGATGTGTGAACCACAAGCGCAATTACCATATTCGACCACTCCACATTTTCTGGCGTGTCCATGGGGGCATGGACGTGTTTTCACTATTGTACATTAGTCAACTACCTTCGTCCCATTAGCAATAGGTGTGTGTGGTGGTGCTGTTAAAGTGAAAGAGGCTCCATATTGACACTGCAACCGAGCTTTTGGCTTCAAAGCACACAGAGCACTGTGTCTGTGCGTGATCTTCAAGAGCCCATCAGATCACCGATGACCCATCGTACTATTTCAGCCAATCACCACTTGGTATGTTCCTTGTCGAGACGGTACCGCGCTCTGATTGGCTACCCAGAGTCGTGCTGGTCAACGCAATCTGCCTTCCTGTGAGAATAGTCAATCAAGTCAATCAAATTGACTGACGACCAAAGAAAGCCAAATGCGAGCACAACAGTTCTCATTCTTCCTCTCGCACTTCTGAAAAGGGCTCAAGGCGCCACTGTCACCTCAAGACGACACACGTGCTTAGGCAAAGAAGCATGACGGTCTCTACCACGCGCGACGAGGAGATCAAGGAGTGGCACTTCCACGTCTACTGGCTGGAGAACCGCGGCGAGCAGGGCTTCGCGCGCGCCGACGCGCTGCGTCGCCAGCTGCTGGAGCGTGTGGAGAGCGACCCGGCGTTCATCGCGGTTTTCCACGGCGTCTCGAGCGCGCAGTATCCAAAGTTGCTGGGCTCGCCGCCGCCGATGAACCGCAAGCCCGTGGGCCCGCACCCGAGCGGCAGCTTCGAGGTCTGGGTGCCCAAGGAGTCGTTCGTGCGCGTGCTATCGTTCTTCACGTTACACCGCGGCGCGCTCTCGATCTTCCTGCACCCGCTCACGAAGGACCAGCGCATCGACCACTCGCCGCAGCGCGCGATCTGGCTCGGCCAGCCGTGGCCGATCGACGGCACCCAGCTGCCCGAGGACCCCACCGAAGAAGACGCCGACCCGCCGTTCCAGTACCCGGAGCTTGGCTTTGGCTACAGCCGCGTGGACTGATTGATGTGAACCTCCAGTAGGCGTCCAAGCCGCCGAGTGATGTGTGTGTAAATAAGTAAGCGGGCGATGCAGAGCTGAGCGCAAAGCAAATTGAATAGGCGGCCGCCATTTCGCGAGGTGGTGACAGAAATCGACGCCATCAGAATTGGTCGTCATGTTTTTGCCATTGCTAAAATTAACGCAGTAATTGATACACTGCTTGTTGTGGTATTACATTTGACAGTATCTCGCAGTTTTGTGCAAACTGTAATAATAGTCTTCGGTTCGTCGAAAGCGCGCATTTTCCATCTTGGAGCTGGTCAGTATCGTAAATTTGTTACCATAGTAAACGTTTCGCTAACCTCCATTTCTCCATCTGCATACTGAAAACAACATCTCACTGAGCGTTAATGGGTGTTAACGGGCAGAAAGGCAGCGGGACAAATTTCGTTCACGCCAAGGTTTTTTCCAAATAAGGTTATTTAAAAAATGTCAAGGTGAAATACCAATTTTAAGGTTATATAAGCACAAATCAGCAGGTCAAAATAATGATTTATAAACCATGTCTATTTTATTATTATTTAAAAACCATGATTTTAAAAAACTAAGAGTATTACGCAATTTGTCGTACCCGGTTGCTGAGTAAATCGGTACCGATTTAGAGCTCACTACTGTGATTTGATTGGTCAGAAGCAAACAATCACTCTCAAGGTTTTTCAGCTCAAAGAGAATATTTGTTCGTGAAGGAATTTTTCACCTAGTTTTATTATGGAAAGGTGCTCGAAGAATGTGCTCGCAATACAAACTTAACGAGCACAACACACTTTGAGTTTGTAGCCGCGAGAGATGGAAGGAAGGTCTTTGTGAGCAGTTTGCGTACATTTATATCCATTGGAATTGATAACCCCTCTTTTTGCGTTTGTTTGAGCTGTATACCGATATCTATACTGGACTAAAAAAAGAGGATCATTTTTAAAGTGCAAAATGAGACATATCGAGGTCACGAGCTTCAAATTTGTCAAAATAAAACGATTTTAACTCGCAATTTGTATTGGAAAGCATCAGCAACGCACTTCGTACTTACGCGGAGCGCGTGCCGATTCATCAGAAGGCGACACACAGCGGTGCCATTCTTCCCCAAGCAAAGCCGTCGCGGGTACGAAGCCGACAGACAACCCTCTCTCTATGTCGATGTGTCGATGTGTCGATGTGTCTATGTGACTGTATGGCTGTGTGACTGTGTGGCTGTGTGGCTATGTGGCTATGTGGTTGTGTGGCTGTGTAGGTCGATGGCTCATGACTGACTGTGCCTGTCTGTGATCTCTCGATGCATGCGCAGTTGGTCTCTCACTCCCTCGATATGTCGATCTTCCAGCGCCGCAAGAATCCGGAGCAGCTCGTCAAGTTGCTCAAGGAAGGGCTCGCGAACCCGTCCGCGCCGGGCAAGGTCGCCAAGGACGGCACTGTAAGGGCACATGCCTGCATGCCGTGGTAGAATTATGTGTGTGAGCTCCATGGGACGGGTTGAACTTGACATCTGCGCACGCTCTGGTATTTGAATACTGCTGCAGGTGGTGGACGAAGTGACCAAGCGCCTGAACCAGATGAAGCTCCTGCTTTACGGCGAGGTGCGTGACTGCATTAGTATGACGATGGTGAAGCTTTGCCGTGCGCTGTGTGCTAATAGAACTATGACAATGGTGGTTGTAACAGGGCGACCAGGAAGCCAAGCCGGAGAAGTGCGCGCAGCTGTCGTCGCTGATGATGACGAGCAACCTCGTGCCGAAGCTCATTGTCGGGCTCGAGAAGCTGCCATTCGAGGTGCGTTCAACACAAGCTCTGGTGAAGTGCGTGGCAGGGTAGTGTGCTAACCGAGTCTGTGTATTTCACGAATGAATACATACAGGCGCGCAAGCACTTTGCACAGGTGTTCAACAACCTCATGCGCCGCGACTTGTCCGGATTCGTCGGCTACGTGGAGCGCCAGCCAGAGATCCTCTCGGCACTTGTGGCTGGGTATGAGAACCCGGAGATCGCGCTCAACTGCGGCACGATGCTCCGCGAGGTACGAATGAGCGCTTCCCTTGGCTGGTTCGCTTTCTTTATCGTGGATCTTGGTGCTGACGATGACATTGCCTCCCCCTTTCTGCTGCTGTCCGATAGTCGATCCGCCATGAGCTTCTCGCTGCCAAGTTGCTCTACTCGTCGGATTTGTGGAAGTTTTTTGACGTGTACGTGCATCTTCCCAATTTCGAAGTCGGTTCAGACGCGTTCGCGACGTTCAAGGACCTGCTCACGCGCCACAAGAGCCTCTCGGCGCAGTTCTTCGCCAGTCATTTCGACCAGGTACGCCTCTCGTGTATGTGAGAGCTACAGTAAAATACGAATGGGGAGGCTAATGAGGATAGTGCTCGCTTGCTCGCTGGGAATCCAATGACTCTTAGGTGTTCTTTAAGTACAACAGCTTGTTGACGTCGGAGAACTACGTGACGCGCCGCCAATCGCTCAAGCTGCTCGGCGAGATCCTGCTCGACCGCTCCAATTTTGATATTATGATGAAGTACATTGGGTACGTCTCTACTTGTTGTCCTGATGTCGAAGGGAAAGTGAACGCTCGCAAGAATAACCAACTAACGACCGCTTGTGTGATTGTGTGATCTCGATGATTCAACAGCGAGAAGGAGAACCTCAAGATGATGATGAATTTATTACGCGATACGAGTGCCAACATCCAGTTCGAGGCGTTCCACGTGTTTAAAGTGTTTGTGGCCAACCCGAAGAAACCGGACGCGATCTCACAGATCCTGCTCAACAACCGCGAAAAGCTCGTCGCCTACCTCAAGAACTTCCAGAACTCGAAAGGTACAAACCTCCACACCAGTGTGATTAAGTGTCGCATTGTCATCCGTAATTGCGTTAACTGACTTTTTGGAATCATTGCCACTCTGCAGAGGATCCTCAATTCATCGAAGAGAAGGCTCTGCTGATTAGGACACTAGAAGGTCTGCAGCCATTGTCGACAGACGGCGCGGTGGCGCCTCCAGCACCCGTGACGACGTGATCAAAGCTCCAGTAGGTAAGCAGCCGCGAAGCAAGAAGAAGACAAAGAGAACAAAGCGGTCGTGTGGTCGGTCACCCAGGGGTTTCGTGGGACTGTCTGCCTGTCCCAGTTTGCGTGATGATGGTGCTTCTATTTTTGCAATAAATGAGTATTGCCGTCGAGCAAAATGGTGTTCTTCACTTGTGTTTTGCCTTTGTAGTAGACTACCAGCCAGCAGGGAGCAGCAACGTTGACTTGAAGAACCAAGCGATTTAGAAATCGCTTCGCGACGAGCTCTCGCCAAACTCGTGGATTCCAAGCGTATGAAAGTCCAAGAGGCAGGTCTCGAACGCGTTCCCTTGGCCCGCGAGGACGCTGTTCACGGCCTCGCCTGTGTTCCAGATGATCCGGCACTTGCCGCGATCCACATTGTCCAGCTCCACGATGACGTCAAAGATCGGGTTTCCGCCTCGCGCAGCTTGCACTTTGCCCTTGCTCGGCGCTTTCTGCGCCGTCGCGCCGCCCGCAGTGACGCTCTGGACGCCGCTGATCAGTCCCTTGAGCGCCTGGTTCTTGATGAGCGACTACAGATCTCCGTGCGCGCTCGCAATCAGTCAAGGGCCTCTCTGGCGCACAGTCCCAGCGTCGACTTCCGCTTTGCGACCGATTTTATCGACGATTAGGGTTTCCACTACGTAGTTCTGCACGCATTCGATCATGACGCTCGCCTGCTGCTCGAGCGACTTGACCACCATGCGCCGTGCGAACCCGATGCAAGCGTGTGGCATGAGTCTGCCACTGTCAATCTCGTTCGAGGCGTCTATGGTACAGATGTTCTCCACGGTCTCAGACACACATCGCGCGATGTCTCTGATCAAGGTCGTCCGAACCCGAACGGAAAGCTAGTCGGCGGTGCAGGAGGAGTAACTGGCGAATCAAACATTGTCCGCGCTACTCGAACTGCAGGGGCTGGCACACGTTTCCCACTCGTGAGCGATCTTCGATACCGAATTGGTGGGGAATCGATGCTGTTGATGCTAAAGGAGCCTTCGGGGGTCGCGATCTTGAGTTTACCAAACGAAAAAGCGACCTCTGCTGGCTCCACCGACCTGTTCTGTCATTTTGAGCGGACTTCACAGCGTGCGAGGCGGGTGGTGAAGTTGCCATTGATACTTCCGCTGCTGCCGGAAGGCGATCGGTTGGCTTGCTGGCTCTCTTTTTCGAGTAGTCCTCGTGGCGGATCTCTTCGGTCGACTTGTTCGAGTGCGCTGGCATGGCGGAGATCGAGACGTACGAACTGTTCAGCTCGAGCGGGTTCTCAGTTTCGAGTGTCTTCTGATAGGGAGGATTGTCTGAACCTGGACCAAGCTGTTGTTGGGTTTGTTGTTGTTGTCCAGACTGTTTTGGCCGGTGCTGCGTAGCTGTTAACCCATCATCGTCACTTGTCCATTCAGTGTAGACCATGAGCAGATGCGCGAGCTTGAGTGGGTTGTAGTTGACACTGTGTGGCGCACCGCTCGGGCTGCAGTAGTTCTGAATGCTCTCCATGCTCGACACCCGCGCGTTTGCGTCCACGAGGTCTTCATACAGCAGTTGGAGGTCGACGCACTTGCACAGCTTGATGCTCGTAACGCTGTACTCGTGCAGCCACGACGCCGCTTGGTGCATGTCACACATCACTTTGACCTTGTGCCAGTCTTCCAGCAGCACCTTCAACATGTTGGTGAGCGAGTACGCTGACAGTTCGGCCACTTGGATCACGTAGGTCGCTGAGTTCGGGATCGCGACCGTAATCGCCGCGAGCTACCACGGGAGCGTGTAGCTCGCACACCTGCCAAAGGGCGTGTCGGTGGTGCGCTTGACCATCTGGAAGTGCACGCCCACGAGCGGCACTTCGGACGGCACGAGGTCGTCAGGCGCCATGTTGAAATCCTTCGCTGCGTTGGCTCGGTGCACATTATACAGCTTCGGTCGTTCAGGATGTGCACCACGCGCGGCGAGATCGGCGGCGTCGCCTTCGCCACAAGATAATGATTTCAATGCCAATCAATTGGCGCCTTCCAGACAGAAAATGGCTCACTTTTATAAATACGCTTTTTCGGTTTGGGCTTTTTCACAAAAGCCAGTTCTGTCCGTCTTTAGTATCCAAACTGGAATTTGTTTGAGATTGGTAACGCGAATAAACCAAAATAAGGTCTAGTTTACATAAATAACCACGAAGACCAACCGTTTCATACCGTAATTAACACTATTTAACTAGATCACGAATTTGGAGTCAAATCTGAACATCTCCTGAAACGGAATTTCGTCTTGAAACATCGTTCACTGCTATTTTTAGCTCTCTGACTCACTCGACTCGACTGACGGCGACTGACGGAACGAGTAACCGAACTGGCCTCGTCAATCAACCAATCAGGCACTGCGCTGACTCTCACTGTCGCGTGCAGCTCAATCATCCAAGGACAAAGATCCAATTCAATGACAATGGAACGAGTCTGACCGCACTATCCAACGAGCTCATGCGCAGGAACAACCTGAGCACCACACAACCTACAACCCAGCTCATCAATACTCACTGACTGGCAACTTGTTCAGACAATCTCATGCCAATCATCAGCACAAAAAGCAGCACATCCCGGAAATTCGAACCAACTCATTTCCGTAGAACACAATTCTTCAAAGATTTCGCAGAAGGCAAGAAGCACTGGAGTTCGTTATGCCACTTTCTAATTGATGGAAGCAATAAACTTGGTTCTTTATTTTTTCCACGGTGGTACGGCTGTCCTGTCCTGTCCTGGCTGCCAGGTTGAGTGCAACCTTCTCGAGTGGTTCTAAATTTTTGGCATCAAACCGACAAGACTTCTTGCAGGCAAACTAACAACACAAACAAGAGATCCAGTTTTTCTTCCACCCTCTTGCGTGTCAAACAACAACCCAGCAACAATAGCAGTACAATGGAGTCAGTAAGGTGTATCGTCCCATGGCTTATGCATGCCTTGACTGTGTAGTTATAACAGTCAAGCAGCGGGTGTTGGTGCTTTCCTGTCATGTCTCGCATCACAAAGTGCGCATGCGTCAGTGGGCGTAAGCCTCCTACCCAGTATCCATGCCCTATCTGCACCATTGCTTTTGCTTGGTGCACGCTTCAATTTGCGCTTCTACTTGTGTGCGTGTTGATTGAACAACTTGCACTGAACGGACGGTACCTATCGGAGGATGCTGGCTACACGACCGACCACAAGGGCGGACCAAAAACAAACAAACGCACATGTTCAACGAGGATGCAAAAACTGCTTGTTTTGAGAATATGAATGCATGTGCCAGTTTTGTGTTGGTGGTTTAATAATGAACACAAGTGTGAGTAACCAGAACACAACGGAAAAAAGCACAGACTTCAAGTCGTCTCCTCGTCACGCATTGCGTGCGTCACACAAGTCAGTCCCGCTCGGAGTAAGCAGCCTTTCAGCTCATTATCAGCCAATAATATTATCAAATGGTTTATTTCAGCCAATAGTATTCGCTGGAGCTGCCAGTCAGACAGAGACCTACACTTTTACAACGCTGCGACTTTGTGATCCTCTCATGCTGAGCCTTTTTCGCCACTTTTTCAGCGCGGGTTTCTGGATCTCTCCGCTTCTCCAGTGCTCACGGCTCGCTCTCCTCACACGATGAGAGAGAGCGGTTTGCCTGCCTGCCGTCCTTCTTCCCCAGAGAGTGGCAGAGCAAACGGGACCGCCGCCCGCCCTCACATCCCAACGCGCCAAGACCCCGCGTACACAACAGCCACACAGTCACACACACACACACGGCACAGCCATAGCACCTGAGCAGCTACAGTATTGGAGCCGAACTGCGTGTATCTATCTATCTGTCTATCTAATAGAGATAGAGAGCAAAGGAGAACAGGAGAGAGAGAACGACAGAGAGAGCGCGCCATTAAGAAGATCGCTCGCTTGATGGAATGCTGAGCAACAGCAGCTCGCAGAGTGGAGGCAGCCCCGTGACGGAAGATGAAGAGGACGAAGAGCAGCAGCACAGGACAGTAGCAGGTGGAGCAAGAGTGCGACGAGCGAGACGCAGCACGAAGAGCTACACGATCGAGGGGCTCTCGAAGCTGCTGCATCGCGCGGCGCAAAGCGGCGACGCAAAGAAGATCGCCAAGATCGTGAAGAAAGCAGGCGCACAGCTCGACTTGAACCGCGTCGACGTTGATGGCTTCACAGCATTGCACCTTGCATGTGTGGGTGGTCACGAAGACGCAGTCCACGAGCTCGTGAGTGCCGGTGCAAAAATCGAGGCCACGACGCCTGAGGGCTTCACGGCGCTCATGTTCGCCGCGTGGAAAGGCGCGCTCTACATCGCGTCGTATCTGGTGGCGCACGGCGCAAACCTGAAAGCCATGGACGTCGACGGCAACGACGCTGCGTACATTGCGCAGATGAACAGCCACACACACGTGGTCGAGTACTTGCGGCAGGCCGTCTCGCCGTCGAAGAGCGCCACGAGTACGACACCAGTGTCAGTGAAGATGCTCGACAAGAGCTTTGGCGAGCTCTCGGTGGAGGAGTCCAAGGAGCAGGAGTGGAAGAAGTCGACGACGTCGAGCCCCCTGAAGAGCTCCTCGAGTCCGGGTGGGAAGAGCAACGACGACTATCGACTGCTGGACACGAGCTCCGGGAAGGTCAGTGCGGATCACGAGCCAGAGGCAGAAGATGACGACGAGGATGAGGGTGGCGACGGGGATGCAGCGTCCGACGACGTGGTGGATTCGGACGGCGCGACCCCGCTGCTGATCGCGGCGATGCATGGGCAGCTGGAGACCGTCGAGTGTCTGATCAGTCGCGGCGCCAACATCTCAGCGAGCATTCCCGGCGGCGTCACAAGTCTACACCTCGCGGCGGGCGGTGGGTACTTGGCACTGGTGATGTATTTGCACGCGCAGGGCATGGGGATCGACACGGAGACTGACGAGGGCATGACGCCATTGCACGAAGCCGCTCTGCACGGCCACGTGGACGTCGTGCGGTATCTGCTCACGAACAACGCGAACGTGAACGCAGCGATGGATTGCGGCACCACGCCGCTGCACAAAGCGGCGGAGAGCGGCCATGTGCAGGTCGCGGAACTGCTGATCTCGTTTGGAGCGCACGTGGAGGCGGTTACGAAGGATTACACTTCGGTTACAAGAGGACCGCGGAGAGCCAGTCGTCGCGGGAGCGTTACGTTTGTGGCAGTGAGTCGCGATGAGATGGACGAGCTTGTCCCTCGTACCAGTGACAGTCCCGAGCAGAACGATGACTTATCCTCCTCGGCGTCCTCCTCGACGAACTCAGCGACTGAGCGTGGACAAGATGTGTCCAACCAGATGGCGCTATCGCTCGCAGCGAGAAATGGCCACCTGGACATGGTTGAGTATTTGCTGCGCGAAGGCACGAAGCCTCCAGCTTTCCGAAGCGAAGTGGACGCCGCCAAGCACCCGCTGCTACTCGCGGCGGTGAACGGACATGTAGAGGTGGCCCGCTTCTTGCTCGCGCAGTGCGGCGCCACGCTCCCCGACGCCGAGTCGCGCGTGTTGTGTGCCGCAGCGGAGTACGGTCACCTGCAGATCGCCGAGCACGCACTCGCGAAAGGCGCGAACATCAACGCCGCATTCGGCAAGCGCCAGCCAACACCGCTGATCCTCGCGGCGCGCAACGGCCACCTCTCGATCGTGCTGCACCTGCTCTGGTCCGGTGCGCAGCTGGAAGCCACCAACTCGAACGGCTACACGGCGCTGCACTACGCCGCTCGCCACGGCCACTTGAACGTCGTCAACAGCCTATTGATGAACGGCGCGAACGTCGACGCGGTGTGTACGGGCAAGAAGACGTCGCCGCTGCATTTGGCCGCGCAATCGGGCCACGACGACGTTGTGCGGTGCCTGCTCTCGTTCGATGCAAACATTGAAGCCGCGAAGACCGGCACGACGATCACTGCGCTCCACATCGCAGCCGAGCGTGGCCACGCGGGTGTCGTGAAGGAGCTGATCGTCCACGGTGCAAACATCGAGGCCGTGTCGCAATACGCCATTCGTCCGCTGTACATCGCGTGCTACCACGGCCACGTTGATATCGTCGAGCTCTTGGTCGCCGCGGGGGCAGACTTGGAGGCGACCTCAAGCCAGAGCAGCGCGACGCCGCTGCGCACCGCTGTAACCCGGGGCTTCGCCTCGGTCGCCGAGTTCCTGCTCGCCAAGGGAGCGAACGCGAACGCCCGGGACTCGAACGGCGCGACGTGTCTCCACAGCGCCGCGTCGAACGGCAGCGGCGAGATGATCCGCCTGCTGCTGAGCGCCGGCGCGAACCCAGACGTGGTCAACCTCGACAGCCTGAGTCCGCTGGACTTTGCCGCCTCAGACGCGACCCAGCTGCAGCTCCGCCTCGCGCTGCTCAAGTCCCACTGGCTCGGCAAATAGAGAGAAGTATCTATCGTATGACTACTACCTAAGAACTACACCCCAACCTATAGAGAAATGTAATGTATTAACAATCAACTAGAACAAGCAACTGTCAATCGTGTGTGGAACCGGCGGAGGCCCACTGAGACCCTTTGAAGAGATACGCGGGACGACTCTCGCCTTCCAGATGTTCGACGCGGCGTTCGTATCTCAGCTCCACAGCCTGGAACAAGTCTTACATCCGGCCAGCCTGTGACGCAAGATTATGCCGCTCCTGTACGGTCGAGGGTTCTCACATTTCCGGAACGTCTCGCACTCGCCCTGTTCGCACGCACTGCATCTGCTGCTGCTGTGGAACTCATCGACTAAGTACACGTCGTAGCCCGCCTTCCGAAACATCGTCCTAAAGCCCTTTACCTGGGCGGGCTCGTTGAAGCTGCGGTGCTGCCTCTGGCTCCAATCCCCGATCGCGACGATCGTGTCTGCACCACGTCCGAACAGCTCCTTGAGTCGCT
>JALBZD010001055.1:0-11384 GCA_038050675.1 Globisporangium cylindrosporum | reverse complement strand
GCGCACCGCGTGACCGAGGCGCTCTTCTTCAGCGTCATTCTCACCGACTGGCTGTTCGCGTGCTCGGGCGTCATCGCACACGTCATGCGCCTCGTCATGGGCTACACAAGCATGACGCAGGGTGTCGCGGGCGTGACGGTGGATGCAGTCTTCCATCTGTCGTTCCTCGCCGCTGTAGTCTGGAGTCCGATCCTCGCGGCGTTCGTACTCACCGGCGGCAACTCCAAGTTCTTCGTGCGCACGAGCTGGCTCGTGGCGTGGACGCTCGGGGGCGTCTACGGTATGGCGTGGGCCGGCGAATTGCAGATGGCAGCAAGTGCGAGCTCCACAGAGAGCGAGAAGGAGCGCGCGCATAGCTTCCTGAGCTACTTTCAGGCGATGGTGTTCTGCGTCTCGTTCGCGCTGGTGCTCGCGGCCGCGCTCGTGCTCTACGGTCGCAAATTTGGTTGGCTCGAGCCGTCTCCGCGCCTGCTGCTTCAGGAGAAGCTGATGCAGTACGTGCTTATGATCTCGCTGTTGCAGCTGCCGTACATGATCTCTTCCTGGATCGGCCGGAACTCCGTGCCCCTGCCGTTCGTGTACGTTGCCGACTGCCTCATCTTCTCTGTGCCCGTGCTAAACGCGTACATGTACGGCGTGCAACCTGACTGCTGGCGCTTGACACCGCCGACCACCGAGGAGCTCATCGACGAAGTGAACCTGTACGCATCGGACAAAGTGGCGCTGGAAGAACTCGATGGACTAAGCGACATCAAGTTCATTGCAGAGGGCGGCGGTGGCGCGGTATACAAGGCGCAGTGGCTCGGCATCGATGTCGCGATGAAAGTCATCAAGCTGCCGAACGCCGGTAACGACAAGGAACTCTACGAGACGATCATCCAGAACTCGGAGCACGCGTTCATCGAAGAAGCGTCGATCTGCGCCAGGTATGTAGCTCTCCACCTTTGGAAAACGGTTTTTGAGTTGGCAAATTGCTAACCATTATTGTCTTCTTGTCCTGTTCAGGCTACGCCATCCAAACATCACGCTGTTTATCCGCGCAGGGCACTACCAGGGCAAGCTGGGCATCCTGACCGAGTACTGTGCGCGCGGCAGCCTAAAGGACGTGCTGAAGAAGCATTTCCCGCTCAACTGGCGGCGAAAAGTGTCGCTGGCGCTGCACGTCGCCAAGGGGCTGACGTACCTGCACGCGCGCAACCCAACGTATATCCACCGCGATCTCAAAGGCACCAACATACTGGTCACTGACACGTGGCAGGCAAAGTTGGCGGACTTTGGCATCTCCAAAGTGGCGAACTTTGTGAACCGCAACGGCGCGAACCCGGAGTTGACGCTCCGAAATAACCAGACGGTCTTCAACGAGCTCACGTCCTTTGCAGGCACATGGCGTTGGAATGGTAGGTTCGTATACGCAAACTGTGTAGCATCTGCAGTTTCAAGGTACTAACGTCACTCGTATGTATGTATCGATTCAGCTCCAGAAATTCTGGTGGACCCGCACAACTGCCGCTATAGCCGCGCGACAGACATGTACAGCTTCGGGATGGTACTCTGGGAGATCGCCACGGACGGCGCGATCCCGTTCAGCGACGTGCAGTTCGACTTTGAAGTGCGCGACAAAGTGGTGCGCGAAGAGCGACCGCCGATCAACCCAGCGCTCCGCTGTCCCGAGATGTTCTCGGCGCTGATCACCAAGTGCTGGGCTCAAGACCCGACGGTTCGACCGTCGGCGACGCAGGCTACCGCGAGTCTGACTGCTCTACTGGACTCGATGCCGAAGACCGCGGCTGCTGCGGTTGCGACGTCGTCCGACGAGATGAACAGCAGCATTTTCACGTCTTTCCGCGGCACGCAATCGGATCGCGGCCATCAGTCCATGTTTGGCGCGCGCATCACGAATCTGTTCCGTGGTCGCTTCTCCACGCGCTTCTCCACGCGGAGCAGCACGCGAAGCGAAGGGCCGGATGAGACGTTCGCCAAGTATACGTCTCCGTACAACAGCAGCACGGACAGGAGTCCGACCGGAGTGGATAGCGACGCAATCCTCGGCCTCCCGCCGTCTCGGATGCGAGGCAACTCGCGCGGTTTTGCAGCGCGACTCGAGGCGCTGCAGGAGTACGACATGGAGGCGACGCCCTCGGACATCTCGACGGCGTTCAGCTCCAGCTCGGCCGAGTCGATTATGTCGCCCATTGTGGAGCTCCCAGTGGACGCGATGCTCGAGGCAGGCGGAACGTTCATCGACGAAGGACGGAGCGAAGACGGGCGCAGTCTGTGCTCGGAGCTTGACAGCAGTCGCGGCGCAGACACAGACGACTCGACGAACGCGAGCAACGGCAGCAGCCGCCAGCAGTCGCTCAATTCCAGTGGCAGCACGTGGGGGAAGACGTCCAACACGAGCAGCAACTGGGGGCTCAACAGCAACGCGAGCAATCACCGGAGCTCCGCGACCGAGCGGCTGCGGAGAGAGTACGACGAGATCCACGACTTTGAGAGCACCACGGGTGCGTTCATGGGCTCGCGCATCGTGGGCGACATTCAACGAACAGACAAGGGCATCTCGGCATTTCTGTAGTGATCGAGAGATCTCAGAAATAAATAGGATAGGCATCTAACAGACGCATTACAGGGCCACATGGCAATCAAGTTATGAATATTTACAAGCAGCAGCGTAGCATGCTCTTATGAGGAATCTGTGGTTGCATCATTTGGATAGAGGCTGCACAAAGTAGGACGCACAGATCACCCAAAAGCAAAGACAGGCACGGGCAATAAACGGATGAAGAAAGCAAGTTATGTATTCGATTTGCATGAAAGAGCACTACGGATATTCGTTGCCACGACCACTACTTTACTATTACACACACACACACACACACACACACACGTATATTTGACGGAGGCATCAGTCGTTTTAAATCTTAAAGTTGTCTCAGTGAAGCCGCTTGTGCAGCGGTTCTCAGAAACGAGGAATTCACTCTGCAGGCTTTCGCCCGCAGCTTGAAGACATCACGCGCCGTCCAGTTTTCACATCGCCCACTCACACAAACATGTACAAACGCAGCGCACGAACAGGTACTGAAACAGAAGCAGAAGCAGCACGACAGCTTCCTTACAGCAGAAGACTGACCGGCCCACTAATATAGAGGCTGGATGGTCGAAAGAGCAAATGAGCTTGACCAACTAATGCTCCTCCGCTTGCATCTTGCACGGCTTCCAACAAATCGGACGACTGGCTGCGAAAGAAGGCAACCAGTCAGAAAACAAAACCCTCTGACCGCTCACTATTCAAAGCACACGATGGCGTAGCTGATTGGACAAAATACTTTTCCAATTTCAGTTTTTCATTGGTGGAAATTATCCCTGTCATCGTTTTCTATTGTTCAATATTACAGGACGATAAGAGTCTTATATCTATACTTTTACATATAACAACCAAGATAAATTTATAAAACAACGGACTCTCATCTTTACGAAAAAGTGGACAATGCAAACTGTATCGAAATTTGATAGTCGCTTAAAGAAGCATTAAATGAAGGAATCTCACAATATGCTCTGTTTAAGCGATATTCAGTTTGAAAAGAGCCACTTTCGCAACTCTCGAAATGGTCATCAAAATGACGCAGCTCACGCTCGCGCGCAATGCCGTTGTTGCCGCAACTGGCGCGGCGCTGCTGCTAGGCGAAGCGTCCGAGAGGTACGATGACGCCCATAGAGTGACGTACGCGGCGCAGAACCTCCGCAGGCACATGTGCTCAAGCAATAGCAGCGATGGCAATGGCAGCAGTAGCAACGCTCCGGCTGCTCAAGAGCAGCAACAGCAAGATGGATCGACAGCGACAAGCACTGTGTGGCTGGCGAAAGACGCTCCAAAGTTCCCGTACCTGCTGGGTATCTCTCCAGGCGACAATCCCGCAAAAGTGGCCAACGCGTAAGTGAGCCCCGCCCATTCCTTCCTAGATACCACGATAGTTTGCTAACGGGGATCTAATCCATTTGGTTTGTGTGAATGAAAAAAAAGTGTCCTCGATGGCTCCAAGGTGATCGGTAAGATGCTCTACCAACAGCTCATATAGGCGATATAGTTGGGGAGGGTGTACTCTGACTGCAAGCTGCTACATATATGATACACTCGCACAGGCTCGTTTAGCGAGAGTACTAGCGCAACGCTGAGGGACTTGACGACTCCGTCCAGCGTCCCAGAACAGTGGGTCAGCGCGTTTGGACAGCGGTGGAAGGCGCTGAAGGCGTCACTACATGCCGACCTCCCTGCAGAGTTTGATCCGCGCGTGAGGTTTGGATAAAACTGCTCACTGTGGTCTCTCTCTATACACGGATAGCTGCGTGGTTGACCATCTGTCCATGGATATGTTACTGTTTATGTGCATGACCCAGTGCTTTAACGTTGACACTCGGTGAGATTCTCGAAGCCTTGAAAGAAATCGAGGGCTCTAGGACCTCTGCGAGCGATACTGCGAGCAATCTTGGTGAAGAGCCAAACAGCCAGCCACCACCAGTGTCGCAATCACAGGAGCAGCCGTACTTGGTGTTCTTTCTGCGAGATTTTGATGACTTGAGCACCGCGAAGGACACGGAGATCTGGATGCAGTGGATCCACAAAGTCACCAGCTCAGGACTCGCGCACGTGGTTGTGCCCACGCGCGCGGGGGTCACTCCGACGAAACTGGACGCATTGCAGGCGCTCCACGGCGCAGAGAACGGCGAGTTTGTCGCGATTGTGCTGCGCGTCGCCAAGGGTGTAGCAGACGCGACGTCCGCAGAAGACAAACTGCGTGAATTGGAGGTGCCCTTCTATTGTGCAGAAGAAGAAAGCCTTTTGAGCCTAAACAACAGCATGTGCTAAAGCAGTAGCTAACGCTTGTCTGGTGATTGTTTGTAGGATGGGCATGGGCTTGGGCTACGAGTGCACAACACAGAACTTGACAAGCAAGGCGACTCGCTGATCCCGGAAGACGATGAAGTTCAAATCATTCTAGACGCAGTGGGGAACTGGTGGAGCGACCTGGTTGTCATCTTTGATCGACTGAAGCAGCGCGATCTCGCATCTGTCACAGCGTCTGAAGAGCGCGTGGCGCTGATCCGCACCGTGTGCGAAGAGCTCCGTCAGGACGCGATGGCGTCGATTCTGAGCCAAATCCATCTGGACGGGAGTTTGGATCTTCTCAACGTCGCCTCGAGTTCAAAGAAGTATAATGACAGTGATCAGTCCTCGAGTCGCTTAGAAGAAGAGAAGGCGCTGCGGGCGCTTGAGTCGTGGAAATGCCTGGAGGTGGTGACTGGGATGGCGGCGAAGAGCGGACTAATGGCGTCGCCGCAGCAGTTTCTCATGAAGGATACGCAGAAGCCACTCAACTGCGTGCATCCAGTGGAGGCGTTGTTGCCTTTTGGACACCGCAAAGAGGGCGAGACCAAGTTCCTGCAGCTGATCGACGAGAACATTCTGTTCCTGCGGCCAAAGGTGAGTCTGAGCAGAGCTGAGCATGTCCAATGCCACACTTCCCTAACCAATGTCACTCGTGGTATTTTTGCTGTCTTAATTAGGCTGATGTTGAGATCGGCGTGGTTCCGTGTGCGCCGTCGGACCTCATTGCTCCCTGCTGGATCGAGACACGTCCAGTGATTGCGAGCGCGTTCAAGAAGATTTGGGTGAGCTTGAGAGCTCATTTTCGTATCAGAGGACTTGTTGCAATGAACCGGATTAACTAACGCTGCTGTGCGTCTGCTCTGTGTGTGTAGCGAAATGACAATTACTTCAACGCGGTGCAGGAGTTGGAGCGGATATCGACCAACAAGATGGTACTGAAACTCCTATCTTTTTCAATTGCGTGATTGTCTTGAATACTGGAAGTGACGTCATGTGTTGCTAACCTCGTGTCTTAAATGTGTCACGCACAGCTTCGAGAGGAGGTCGAGCTCTACGCGCAAGAGATCGACGAGCGGCGGCAGCTCCTGGCTGAGCAAAAGGCCGAGTTCCTGCTCATGCAGTTCACGTTCACAAAGGCAGAGCGCGCGACGCGAACAGCCGAGGTATGTGTATGCGACCGCTCTTGCCTTACATTGTTCAACCCAACTCTCTTCTCAGGTTTATTGTTGTTGTTGCAGCTCTCGCTCTTGGAGCTCGAGGTCCAGTCGAAAGACGTATATCTGGAGAGACTGCGCTCGATGCTTCTCTCGTGATTGTCTAGCGTCATGTGAGTCAGTCGCAATTGGAATACTCTTGCTGCATTGTGAGTGGAATAGGCTTGGCAACAGGCTTACTCTTTGGAAATGTTTGAAAATGAACATGAGCGAGGGCAATAATGATTGACTGATTTTGTGAACTTCGCTTCAAGTAAAGAGCTGCTGCCGCGAATACGACGAGCGCAAGATCACTTTTCACTTTGTTCTTCGACACTCCTTGACTCGCTGCTTTGAGTGAAGGTCATTTGCGTCAACAGTTTTGATCCACGTCAACATCTTCGGATGCTTGAAAGCCAGGAAAGTGGCAATCGGGTATCGTCCTATGCGCGTTGATAGTCGATAGACGCCTCGATTTGAATCGAAGTGTCGACGTTTTGAAGATGAAGAACAGCATAAGCCACCCACCCGTCGGCCGCAGGACTCACGCCACTGAGGCTTGGTCCTTCCTTCCCTCTCCAAGAAAGAGCCTATTCTTGAAGTTCCTCCAAAGGGACCACATTGGACTTCTCATCCCCAAACAAACACTCGCAAGCAGCCTCCAGACACCGACCAGAGTATGTATCTACACCCGATGCCAGCTTCTGTTCAAAACATTCTCGTTCTCGGCGCGGGTGAGCTCGGCATGAGCGTCCTCCACGCGTTCGCTGAGAAGCGCAACCCAAGCACGCGCGTGACGGTGATGCTTCGTCCCGGGTCGATTGATTCGCCAGACGAGACCAAACAGCGCGATCAACGCGCGATTCGTAGCTGGGGGTTTAACATCCTTCCGTTTGATGTCAGCGCTGCGACCGCGACTGAGCTGACAGTGGCGATGGAGCGCTTCGACCTGGTGATCAGCTGCACTGGGTTCTCCGCTGGAGCAGGCACGCAGGTCAAAATCGCGCAGGCGGTGCTCGCTGCCCGCGTGAAAAAATTTGTGCCGTGGCAGTTTGGCGTAGACTATGATCGCATCGGACGCGGCAGTGCGCAAGATCTCTTCGACGAGCAGCTCCAAGTGCGCGACCTGCTACGCAACCAGCGCGAGCGCGAAACTGATTACACGCCGGCCACCCAGTGGAAGATCATCTCGACTGGCATCTTCTGTAGCTTCTTGTTTGAACCGTGGTTCGGCATTGTGGAACCTCAACACTCAGGGCATGAGATCGTGGTACGAGCACTGGGCTCCTGGGAGAACGCCGTGACGGTCACCACTGTGGAAGACATCGGCACGCTCACTGTTGAAGTCGTCTTATCCCCCGAGATTGAGTGGGACAGCGTCACGTTTGTCGCTGGCGACACTATTACGTACGGCGATCTGGCGCGGTTTGTTCAAGAAGCAGCTGCGGGGTCGTCAAGCGCTGTCCAAACCAAAGTGTGGAGCTCCTCGTACCTCGAGAAAGAGCTGTTGAAGGACCCGACGAGCGCGATCAGCAAGTACCGAGTTGTGTTTGCCGCAGGAGTCGGTGTGTCCTGGGACAAGAAGGACACCTGGAACGCGCGCAACAGCATCAAGACCACGAGCGTTGCGCAATGGCTCGCGGCGCACCTCTCCGTTCTCGTCCACCAAGAAGTGTGAAGCGGGATATTGCCTATTGGTCTAGGGCATTGCAGCTTGTAGTATTGTACCTCGCGTTTCGGCAGAAGCAAGTAAACACTAAAAACTAGTAAACCTGCAATCTCTGAGCATTTTAGCACATTGCATTGCGTATTCATGTGTGTATGGGGCTTATAAAACAAAGATCAAGCCGCTATCTCGCACGCAGCAGATTAGAACAGCATCACATGCAGTACGACAACATACACTCACTAGGAAAATCTCCTCCGACCTACGGACAGCAGTGGCTCGAGCGCTTCTTGTCGTTCGGATCCTCCGGCACGTCGAGCGTCGGGTTGCGGTTGAAGAAGCCCTCGGGCTTGAGCGTGAAGCCGGCATAGTCCACAGGCAACACAGGCCAGTCCTCCGTGCGCGGGAAGTGCGTGAGCCCAAAGTTGTGCCAGACCACAATGTCCTCGCCGTCGACGGAGCGGTTGCCCTTGGCGTAGGTCGGCAGGCCCGCGAAGCCCGGGTGCTGGCTCGGCGTGTAGCTCGCGGCCCAGAGCTCGTCGCGCGCGTACTGCGTGACCCAGAGGTGCTTGGTGGAAAAGTTGGCGCGCTTGGCGATCGACGACTCGTCCGCCGCGAGCAGCAGCGGCTGGCCCTCAGGGAAGAGCGCATAGGCAGTCGGGTAGCCCAGGCGGTTGGTCGCGCCGCTCGATGCAATGCGCCAGCTCCGACCCTTGTCGTTCGCGGCGAGGCGCTGCGCGTCGCTCTCAGTGGTCAGACGCGTGGCTGTGCGCGTGAACGCGTTGCCAACCGGGTTCTGAGGACCGTTGGCAGGCGCTTGACCTCAAGCTCGTCGATGTAACAGTTGTTGCCGTCGATCGCCACGTCAAGACGCGCCGAGAAGTGGTGCTGGTGAGTCGGCGCACCGAGACGCGGGGCCATCTCGGTCGCAAACCCGTAGTCGCCCTCGGCACGACCCGACGTGAACACAATGCCTGTGGCCTTGCACTCGAGCTGGATCTTGCCGTCGAGGTAGAAGTGCCAGTAGAAACCGTAGTCGTAGTTACCGGCCGTGACGAAGAACGAGATCACGAGGCGGCGCTGGGGGCGCACCGTGCTCTTGCCCGAGTAGAAATCCGTGTGCTTCCAGAGCGTGCCGTAGTCCTCTTCGTGGATGCACACGGCATTTTTGAGCACGAGTGGCTCACACAGATCGTTGACCACCGTCGCGTCGAGGTACTTGATCTCGCCGAGGCAGTCGCAGCCGAACTTGAGCGAGTTCGCGAGACGTCCGAACTGATACTTGCCCGCGTCGAAATAGTTCTGCCATTCGTGGGTCGGCTGTGGCTCGCCGTACGGCACGATCATCTCCGAGACGGCGGCATGGTTAAGGATGCGGCGCTTGCGACCGCGGTCGTTGAACGAGATGTCGTGCAGCGTGAGTCCCTCGCGCCCGTTGAAGCCGATGCGGATCTCCCAGTTTCCCAGCTGAGTACGTTGTCCACGACCTTGAAGCTCGCGCCTTCCGGCTGCGTGATGCGCAGCGGCTTCATC
Source organism: Globisporangium cylindrosporum (assembly GCA_038050675.1). NCBI lineage: Eukaryota > Oomycota > Peronosporomycetes > Pythiales > Pythiaceae > Globisporangium > Globisporangium cylindrosporum. The sequence continues at coordinate 2,107 of JALBZD010001055.1, read as the reverse complement.
GTTGTACGCATTGGGCCGGCGACCGCCGGATCGAAGTAGTCGCCCGACTCCTCCGGCACGTACATGTAGCCCGTGTCGACAAGACGCAACACCTTGCGCTCGCTGAGATCCACGTGCGCCACGACGCCTTCGATCGGGTGTGCGAACATCGAGTGTGTGTTCTCGTTCGCGTAGCGGCTGAGCACGCGGACCATGCGGTGTCCCACCTCGTCAGCGTGACCAAAGGCACCAGCCGAGAGCGGTAAGCAGCGCACGAGCGAAAGGTCCGTGATGCGGCGCTTCGCCAATGCGGTGACGTAGTCGGGGTCGGCCTTGGTGATGACCTCGGCGTCGACGTAGTCCTGGTCGAGTATTGGTCCCCAGCCGTCGGTCTCCGGGTTGAGCTGGTGGCTGCGCATGACCACGCACGCCGGGATGTCGACTACCATCTCGTGGGAGACGTTGGCGTCCAGGTCGAGCACGAGCACACCGATCTCGCGCGGCACGGCATCGCCGATGTCGAAGGTGTCAAGCGTCGCGTGGTCCGGCTCGCGCAGCATCACGTACGAGTAACGGAAGCCCGGTCCCGCGTCTGCGAGGATCTGCTTGAGGCTCTGGACCTCCTCGGCCGTGATCGGGTCGAGCGGGTGGGTAACTTTTGCGGAGGCGACCGGACTCATGGCAGGCAGCGGTAGCGTTGTGGAATGTGGCATTGGCAGGAAAATGTGCAATGAGAGAGAAGTGCAGGGGCCAGCAGAGGCCGTGGCTGGCAGTGTTACAGCCGCCCTGCTGACTTGAGCAGGCAGGTGACAGTGTGCGCCTCTCCTATTCCTCCTGGCAGCTATGTATCGATGTATCGCAGGACAGACAGCCCTCTCGATGCCTGCCTGCCTGCCTTAACGAAACAATGCGCCTCTGCGTGGGCCTCTTTGCGACTAAACACAATGTCAGAATGACTCAGAGGGCTCTCAACAGTTGCACCCGTAAACAATCGGACGGAGCGACTGTGGTTCCAAGCGTCCGTCCTTTGTCGAGCCACACGATATAGTAGCCGCACGATAGGAGCGGCCGGCACACTTCGGCCCGATTGCACTAGCGGGACGCAACGCTCCAGCGATTCCCACTAATCAAGACAATTCGTTCATTAGTTTGCTTGACAGTACTGAAGTATGTAGATTGTAGAAAACGTTAATTGCTCCTATTGGTCAGCAGAAGGACGCGGACAGCAACCCGCGTCTCGGCGGGACTAGCTTTTGACAGACGAGTTACATCTGAGCCAGTAAACCTGAAGTTATTTACCAGTTTTGCTTTAAATGGTGGCGGTATAGTGCCACCGCCCTCGATATGATATCCTACCACGCACTCACTATATAAGAGCATCATAGGGTAGACATGGACACACATCGGGAGTTAGCGATACACTGGTAGTAGGAAGAGGAGCGGCAAGCGTGGCGCTGCCAGCCCACCAAGTGTTCCTGCTCCCGATTGCTGGGTGCAGTGTAATCCCTCTGTATTTCAGCTGTGGTTCATTGGCTAGAGGACACCATGACGTTCACATCGTCACTGCGAAGAAGCTTTTTAGTTCATTGATCTGTGTCATCGTATAGGCACCAAACAGCAAAGTCCGATGCTACTCATTATGGATTGTCGCTAATATGAGAACAAAAGGAAGAGGTTGCCTGGAGATGCCTCTAGATCGAAACGGAGCTCTTCACTTGACTTCGCATTGCGCAATGATTCTGTCCCATTCCCACTACTGAGATTGCATGTGACGACGACCAAAATGCGGATGAGCCCGCAGACAAGGGGACAGGAGATTCTTCTTCGCCTCCCAGTCTGACTAATCGATGAGTCAAAACGACGAAACAACGTCTGAACAGTGGCACTTTGGAGCAGAAACAAGCCGAGATAAGTCAATTGCGAGCCAAAAAGCCTGATCTGAGACGATCTTTTGGATCCTGAAGAGGCGCAATCGGACAGCTTTGATGGAGCCATTTTTGTGGGCTTTGTTGGTGAGCTGAGCAAGCCAAGAGCTCTATAACAAGTCAATGCAGAGTGCCATCCTCATCCCTATCTGATAGCCTGAGGCTGTTGCAACGCACACAACTGTTACCTTTGTGCCAAAAGA
>JALBZD010001054.1:0-11387 GCA_038050675.1 Globisporangium cylindrosporum | reverse complement strand
CGCGTCGATTGGTGCATTTTTCACTGCCAAATTTGAAGAAATGCGTCTGAGAGAAGTCAAAATGTGGGTGTCCGCATATCAATTAGGCGCACTGTATGAACTGGTAGTTTCAGCACGCGTACTGGGAACACTCTTTAAAGTACGATATCGTACTTTGGAGATTTTCTATGGTGGTGACCGTCCGTTGTGATGAGTTTGAGAGTGATGTGTGAGCGCAGAACCGATCTCACTCAGAATCGATGAGATGCGTTAAGAATTGCTCGGCTTTGCTTGCCGAGCTTCCTACGAATGGAGCTTCCATTTTGATTTTTGGTTGCACGCCAGAGTCTGAAATTGCCCTGCTCTGAACGAGGGGTTCTTGAGAGTTCCATTTGGCCACCAAGCAAGCAGTAGGTAAACAATTGAGATCATGGGAAAATATTTGTTTGAATCAAGTGTGAAGCTAACGAGGCTGACGCCAGTTTTTGGAACCAGGCAGGTGTAGCCACATGCTTAAGTGCGCGTCCAGGTCAGCGGAGAGGAGGCTAAGTCCGTTTCCCAGCCTGCTCTCTCTCTCTCGCTCTCTCTCTATTGTCAAGTAAGCCCACGATTTGACCACATCGTGGCGTAGTGCGCTTGATGGATCAACTTCAGTCTACATGCGGTCGACGCTACGCCTCACGCTCCAGAGTGCATGGAGCGCTCGCTTGATTGGTATGTGAGCAAATGGCCGAGACGACGGGCCGCGTTACATACGGTTTCGCTAACTCACACGGCGGACTATCGACCGCAGTAGGACCTGCACTTTTGCACGCCGCGTTGACGGCACAGGCGATGTTGATGCTCTTGTTATTATTGTATTCCATTCAGTTTTTGCTGGCACTGCGTACGCGGTTCTAGCAGTGAAGGTACAGATGCTGAACTCGAAGCGCGTACATAATTACCGCTGTACAGTCCAATTTTGTATAAAAGCTTCAGATGCCACGTTGCATTCAATCCTCGTTCACGATGTGTGGTTGAATATGCTCTTGGTGAAAGAGAAGCCGTCGAAACGTTGCTCTTCATGTCTCTTGGGCAAAAGTGCTACACGCAGAGTAAGACCAAGATCGCATTATTGACGCATGTCCCAAGGTCCCAGTCAATCGCAGAGCAGAGGGGACCACATTCGCCTCCCTACGAGCTGTCTATGGACAGCGAGGCCATGCCAAGCAGTCGATAACAACAAATTATCCCTTCAGCACCAAGTCCGTTTCGTCATTATGTGTTTATAGGGAGCAGGACAGGATTCAGACACCCGACAATTGCTCCAATATTGCGTGCGTGCCGGTGCGGTTCGCAAATCAAGCAGTCAAACAAAAGCGAAGCGAGGGCTGTTTGTCCTCTTCGAGCTCGTACTGTGCGAAAGCAACATGGTGCTCGCGCCTTTCGTTGTCCCGCACTTACCAAGGGATGAGTGATGGTAAAGTCCGGATCGAAAAGCCGCAGAAACGTGGCGCGCACTTTGCGCACTTTCTGCCCAAGTTCCCTTGATGAGCTCATCCTCCTCTACTGCATCTTATCCACCAATCAGATCAATTGATTAGTGCAGTGATATCCTGATTGGCCAATGAAAAAGACGTGAGGCGGTGCTGTTTCCGGACTTGTGAAATTTCTCATTGCTTCGACCTCTGAAAATTCATGAACGCATACTGTAGTGCTGCCTCAATATTACCAATGTCCTCCTGGTTTATCTTGATTCTGTATGTCGATGTTTCCGTGGCACAACCTCCACAAATTTATATCGAACCGTCTTGCGTGTGTTGCAGTCAGACAACGACAACTGGGTGAATGAAGTGCCGCCCTTGTTGCTCTCTGGCCCCATTCGCACTTTTGCGCGCTCAGACACACGCACCAGATAAAGGAGCGAGCGACGAACCGCCAGGTAGGTGGATGCGTGTCTATTGAGGCTTCTCCGTGAGCGGGGTCCATGCGATTAATGGACGCCTTTGCGGATACTTGCTTGTGACATGCCTGCAAACAATGCCCATGGATTAATTGTTGCTTGTTGTTGTGTATGTGGTCATTAATCGATCTCTGCAGGCAAGGAAGGATGGCGTCGAGCACCGAGTCGAACGAGGCGTACAAGCACATGCAGTCGCCGCCAGGTGCGCACACGATCCGCATGGACTTCAGTAACCACATGGAGACCATAACGGCATCGCAGAAGGAGCTGCTCACCGGATTGACGAGCTCACAAGAGAAGACGCTCTACGATCATGACCTTGTGATGATCTTTCCGCGCCGCGAGGGCGGAGAGCTCAAGAAACCGGAAGACTTCACGATCGACGCGTTTGTCTCGCTCTTGACGGGCAAAGACCGCCACCGCAGCAAGCGCCACGGGAAGATCATGATTGACCCGTTTGCGCGTGTGCTGCGCACGAAGCGATGCTTCCTGGACGACCTGGGCCACGATCTCATTGGTGATGACGCGGACAACGACCACAGTGACAAAGCTGAGCAACGACGTTTAACTACGGAAGAACGCATTATTGAGGGCGAGTACGAGAAGCTGATCGGCTCCCGTCAACCAACGACCGAGGTGTTGTTCTGTGAACTGGTCGCGATGACGATCGCGAGACGCGTTCAGCTCGCCTGTGGTCTGACGACCCGGATGTTCCGAAGCTGCGATGACGACGAGGTACGCCCGCCACCTATTCTTGTTTCATCGTGTAGCAGTTGAACGAGATATCTAACGCTTTCTTTTTTGTAACAGATTATCATGACGATCAAGGCTGACGACAACGACTTGCGCGTTGAAGCCGACCGCACAAACTACCGCCTTCAAGTGAGCAATAAGCCATTCGACATGTGGGCTCACGCGGACAAGAACAACATTGTTCGTCAAGAGATTGGCGATGCAGAGTGGCGCAAATCCATTGAACACCTTCGCCAAATTCGCGGATCTCCTCAAGAGGATTCCGAGTTCCCAGAGATGGACCCGTTGCTCGTCAGCCGCGGCGACGAATTCCACCCAAAGCTGAGCCATTCACTCAAAGTCTGGGGTCACACTGAAGAAGCTGATGGCCAATTTGCGGTGGACGAGAGCGCTCGGACGTACAAGGGCGGCGTTATGGAACGCTTCTGGACGTCTCTCTTTGGAATGGCGTACGACTCGACGACGTATTTCTCTGCGTTCGCTGATTACCGCATCGAAGAGCAGTACCAGCCGTACTACCGTCGCTATCCGATTCAATGGGGCGGAAAGAGAGAAGAGACTCTGTTCACTCAGAAAGACCGAATCCGTCTGGCGTCCGGTATTGTGACTCGTCACATCAACACGGACGCGCTGGTGGTCTCAGAGTACCTCACGGGCGACATGTTTGCCCTGCACGACGAGATCGCACTCAAGGAGTTGCGCAGCACGTGGGCACTGCGCTGGCTGATGCTCAACCAGCCGCTGAACAAGATCCGCTTCTACTTTGGTGAGAAGATCGCGCTCTACTTTGCGTGGCTGGGGTTCTACACCAAGATGCTCATCTTCCCGTCCATCGCTGGTATCATCACGTACGCGGTGATTGAAACGCAGGATATCCAGAAAGGTGAGGACCAGGGCTACATTCTGATCGGGTTCGCGGTGTTCGTCGTGGTTTGGTCGTCCGTATTTGCTGAAGTGTGGAAACGGAAGAATGGACTTTTCAATTCGCTCTGGGGGCTGCACGGCTTCCATCGCTCGTTCCGCTACCGCGCGCAATTCCGTGGAACGAAGAGTTACAACCCGATCACTGATGCCGAGGAGATGACGTACGAAAGCAAGACGAAGCGTCGCCGCGCGTTCCTGATCTCTATCGTCGTGGTCCTCATGATGGTCGGCATCGTGTGCGTGGCGCTGTTTGCCTTGTTCCTGTTGAAGCACATAATCAACGAGCAAGACAAGGTGGACGCAAAGTACCAAAGCTCGCTGACCATGGGTGTGACCGGACTCAACGCAGTGCAGATTCTGATTCTCAACACAGTGTACCGCGGTGTTGCAAAGAAGCTGAACGACCTCGAGAACCATCGCACGGATCGCGAGTACGAGAACTACTTGGTGATCAAGGTGTTCCTCTTTCAGTTTTGTAACTCGTTCGCGTCGTTCTTCTACATCGCGTTCGTCAAGCGCACTGTTGAAGAAAAGTGTCTCCATGATGACTGCATGAACGAGCTCCGTGATCAGCTGCTGATTCTGTTTTTGATCCGCATTATTGTCGGAAACACACTGGAAGTGGTCGTGCCGTACCTCAAGTACCAATACCAACTCTACCTCGAGCGCAACTCTGGCAAAGAGAAAGTAAGCCACAATTACATTGAAGACCAAGCGAAGCTCATGCCGTACGAGCACAACGAAGCGTTTGAAGACTACAATGAGATGGTCATCCAGTACGGCTTCATCACGCTGTTCGTCGTGGCGTTCCCGCTCACTCCGCTGTTGGCTCTCGCGAATAACATTGCCGAAGTGCATGTCGACTCTGTCAAGGTACGATTGACTTTTGCGTGTTGCTTGTGCGCCTTCGCAAGCTCTTTGTGTCTCATATTGTTGTTAATTTTCTTTTGGTTACAGCTGTGCTATGTGCACCGTCGCCCGTTCCCTCACCCAGCGAAAAGTATCGGAGCGTGGTTTTACATCCTGCGCTTCATGTCGTACATCGCGCTCGGTACAAACTGCGCGCTGATCCTGTGGACGTCGCCGTTGTTTGAAGACTCGAGCATGTCAAACTCGACCAAGGCGTTCGTGTTTGTCGTCGCGTGCCAAGTGTGTTTGATGCTGGCGGTATTTATTGAGCGCGCGATCCCAGACATCCCGCAGCAGCTCAAGTTGCTGATGCAGCGCCACGAGCACATTGTCGCGACCGTGTTCAAGGGTATGGACGAGGGCGATGACTCGAAGCTGTACGAGACGGCGGAAGTGGTCGACTTGACGATCCACCCGAACGATCTCTGGGAAGACAAGCACTCGGCGTAAGCCGACCATTACCATACAACCACATACACACTCACTTCGTACGATGCGTTACATACGCGTGTGCCTAGCTGGACACAAGAACCTCACCGCATTTATGACTTTCAATGTTAACGTAGACGTGCATTTTCAAATCGAATCCAACCAAACTCATAAACCAGCCACGATTTATCATCTCAAATGATGCTACGAGAAAACACCCAACAAACAAGCCGACATTTCATAAAGGACTTTTGGTTTCGAGCGTCTCTACCAGCCGACATTGCTTAAAAAGAATATCGCGTTTCTAAAACGCGACATGAAACGTATAAACATGTGGCCCATAATTGTAAATGGGCCGCTCCACCCTGATTTATCTGGGCCGATAGTGAAGGAAGAAGGAGAGCAAAAGGATTTTGTAAGTCAAGTTGTCTGTCCATGGAGGGAGGAGCAGCGTGAGGTCGTCGTCAGCACGAGCAAGTAGCAGCAGCAGGCGGAAGGCGAAGGGCTCTCTGCGCCGCCGTCGACGCACACGGAGAAAGGAGCAAGAGATGATGACGACAGAAGCACACCCAACGCCGCCGCAGCGTCCGCGGGGAGCGCGCGTCGAGCGGAAGGGGCGCTTCACCATCATGGAGATCACGCCCGGCTCGCCGCACGAGACGTCAGCATTCCGCCAAGACGATGGTGGCACACAGCTGCCATTCGACGACGACGCTGATGCTGACGGTGCAGCTGCCGGCGAGACCGTTGCTCTCAACCAAGCGTTCGCGGAACCACTCGTGGTTGTGGAGCAGGAGCAGCAGGTCCAGGTGGAGGTTTATTCCAATCAGCAGCAGGTTGAGGTGAGCTCGCCGCAGATGATAGCGACTACATTGACTTCAGTGACTCCAATGCTGCAGCCGCAGTCTCCCGAAGAGGAAGACGTGGTGACGCTAGACAAAGCTGCGCTTGCGGTGGCAGTAGCGGTCCTGCAGCCGAGTTCACACGTCAATGCGTCTTCTGAGGTGATCGACTCTGTCGCAGAGCCTGAACCAGCGCCTCCAGTGGCGACTGTGGAAGTCTATGAGCTACAGCAACAGCACTACCAACAACAGCAACAAACTATTTCTGTTCCCGTGGACCACGTCTTCATCGAATATGATGCCGTTGACTCGGATTCCGATACCCTAGCGCAGCCGAAAGCACCAGCGGAAGTGCCTCAACAACATGTACGTACGTACTGTGGTGAATGGGCGGATCCTTCTATCGTAGTTCCTCGATTTGACCAATTGTGGTCATGTCAATACAGTCTCCAGAGCCATTAGCGAAGCCGAGCCTCACAATCGACATCAGCAATGGCACGGACAATGCTGTTGCAATGGACGCTGCTGCAAGTGGGAATAATGACGCAGCGCACTCACCATCACAGCAGCAGGAGTCGCCATCGTCACCCGCGGAGAGGCGCAGAGATCGCGCTAGCAGCCGTCACGAAGAAATCCAAAGCGCAGCGGAGCGACGGTGCGTAGTAGGCAAATATCCCCTTGGCCGCAATGATCGTCTATGGGTTTATACTGTTGTGCTTGTGGCGCTCATACATGCATCGTGTGTCTATACAGAGCGATGCGCAAAAGCCGATTCACGATCACAGATCTGGACTCGCCGCGCTCTCGCGAAAACTCAGACGAAGTGGGTTTCTTTTCTCAATTTCTATTTCACTCATGATGCGTCGTGTATGGGAAATGTCAAATTCACTCTGGTTGTGTGTCTTGTTCTTTCAGCTCTTTGGACATAGCTACTCGACGGTGTCGGCATATTCTACGGATTTCTCTCAGTCGCAAGTCGCATCAAGCGAATTCAGCTCAAGCTCCACGGCATTGCCAACGGATGCCGACGGACAGCAGCAACATAGTTATGACCAGCAGCAGCAGCAACAACAACAACAGACGCAACAGCAGGAAGAGCTCGACATGCAGCGCCTCACGCGCTCGATGACGACGATGGGCGAGTCACAGTTGCGTGAGAGCCAGCGCCTGAAAGCGCGCAGCATCAGCCCCATCCGACCCGCGCTGGAGATGAACGACCTGGCGAACGAAGCCAGTACGAGTAACGGCAACGGCGTGTTCTCGGAGGACCAACTTGACCAGCACCAACAGGAACAAGAGCAAGATAGCGACTATCTGAGCCGCCACCGCACATACTCGACAACGGCGCTGACTGGCTACGAGAGTGAGACAAGCGGCGCGATCCCTTACTTCGCAGGCTCAACCTCGTCGACAGGCTTTTCGACACCAGTGTCTGCGACCACCCCGTCAAATGGCGGCGGCGGCGCTCGTCGCGGCATGTTCTCTGCAGGGAATGGCGGTAGTGGCTCGAACGGAAGATGTCAGACTGCAGCCTACTACCAAGCGAATGGTTTCAGCAATGGCAACGGCAGTGGTAGTCGACGGTCGTCTCGCCAGAAGTCGATCACGATCTCCGCGGCACAGTTTCTGCAGCAGCAGCAGACGATCGCGGCGCTGATCCGCCAGCAACAGGAGCTCAAGCACATCATTGGCGTGCTCCAAGAGCAGCAGCAGCAGCTCATGAGCGTCCCGGTGCAGCTCCATGAACTGCGTCTCGAGAACGCGAAAGGGTACGTCTTGTGATGCATCCGCTCAATGTAGGCAGTTCTTGGCGATGTCGACACTGGTCTAACCATCTTGTATGTGTGCGGATGGGCTCGTTCGACAACAGAGACGGCAAAGATGAGATGATGGTACGGTCCTTTGTGGTGCTTGGTCGCATCAAACACGGTACATCACAGATGAACTGACAAAAGGTCCGCTCATTTCTGGCACAGAGAGAGCTTTATGTGCAGGTGGATAGCCTGATGCGTGCGAACGACTCGCTCCAGGTGCTGGTCACACAGGCGGAAAAGGAGACTCAGGACCGCGCGCAAGAGACCGAATTCCTCACGGAGGAGAACGACCAGCTACGCGCGCGCTGCGACTACTTTGAGCGCAAGTACATCGAGGAGCACAAGCTCACGTTCATGCTCGAGGAGGAGGTGCAGCGCTTCCGCATGATGTCGCTCACTCACGAGCTCGAACAGCGCAACTCGGTGAGCCAGGACGGCTCTTCCTCCTCCTTTCTGCCGCCACCGGTGCCGTTGTCTGCTTTGAATCAGCACGACGACTGAGATTCACGACGATGAACGAAGACAGACACAAGACCGCGAAGAAGTATATGAGGGTGTGGTAGGTGAGTGAGTGGATTAAAAACAAATTTTAAAGGGTGAACTCCTGGCCTTTGAAGGCGAAATAGGATCCACTATTGGGAAAAATTTAGACGAATGCCTGTCTCTGCTTGTGCGTGGTTGTGTGAATTTGGTTCGACATTGTCTGGTGATCTTGATTGTTCCTTGGCAGTGAGTCATTGCTGAACCTAGAGCTTACTGCGTACAGATGACGATAATCCCGATGATCGTGAGCAGGAACCCAATCGAGCAAATCGTCGCGAACACGGGGTGGCGATGCCTCCGATCCGTCACCTTGACCAGCTGCTCGGGCGGTTCGCCGTTTGTGCGGATGCGAGCGTCGATTGCGCCGTTAATCTAGCCGTGCGACACAGTGGAGAAAGAGATACCGACTGGTAAGCACGATGGAGAAGGCAAAAGCTCAAGCACCGCGAAGAAACTGTTCTCACTCACATCCCAATAGTCTGGCAGCAGAGCCGAATCCACTCGTGTGACGTCCAGGTCATTGTCGTCTTCGTTCTTCGCCCGCCTCCATCTGCTACTCTTACTACTCTTACTGTCCTTACGACTGCGCTTGGTGGTGTGGAGTTCGCTGGAAGCGGTACACGTCAGAGGTTTGATATAACTGGTGCTGCTGCTATTGGGCAGAAGCTCGACCTGCACGCCGGTGGTGGTCGCACGTGAAGGCGAAGAAGCTGAGATTGACTGGGCTCTACACCCGCAGAGCACCACGAGCAACAGCAATCGGAGCAGCTGAAGTTGCTGATGACGACCGGTTCGACCGCCACACATGACCGAAAGAGAGTGCTTTTGCCTCCGTGTGTGTCGTGTCGGTTTATTTTGTTGAACCAGTTCAGCAACTCCCGATAGTTGGTTATCACTTGGCACCAAAGAAAGCCCAAACAGACAAAGGCTTTTTCGTTCTCTAGCAACGCAGCTATCTATTTCGGAGCTTCCGTAACGAATGTCCTAATTGATGACCTGTGTGCGTGTGAGTGCTGAGCGCCATCCATTTTGACAAACTCTCACACAACTGCACACACACAGAAATTGACAGAGCCTCCCACAATTGGAGCGTGGCGAACCCCGAGTTGACCAGAGTGCTGCAACCTCAATGATCTAAGTTGGTGGGAAAGCGGTTGTCTGGAAGTAGTTTACATATTGAAAGTTTCTGCTATGCTGTGTATTATGGCCTGACAACCTCCGCTCGATCTCTTATCAGTCGCCAAACTTCCATTTGGTGACCGAGAAACTCCCCGTCGCCTCTATTCGCACGGGCGTGTCGTAGATCTTGGGCAGGCCGATTTGACTCTCGCTCGCTGGACGGCCCAGGTCGCGTCGGTCTTCTCGCACGGCGCGGATGCGCAGTCCACTGTTGGTATCAGCAGCAGTGGGGGCGGAGTCGACACTGTAGCGCTGCTGTTGCTGCATCGCGTGGTGCTGCGGGGGCTTGAGCAGCTCCTTCCGGGCGAGCAGCAGCTCCGAGCGGTGCCGCACGCGCCGGAACTCCATCGCGTTCGACGGATCTGCAGGCAACTCCGTCGTCGGCAGCTGCATGAGGCAATGGGAGACGCCCATGGAGGACTTGAGCCGCAGCACGCGCTCTTTCGCGCGGAGTTTGTTGAACTCTTTCGCAAACTGCGCGTTGTTTGCGATCTGAGCCACGATCTCGTCGGTAGACTTGTCGCAGTAGCTCGGCTCGTAGAGCCGCAATTGACCCTCGTTGCGCCGCACAAAGTCTTTGGCCATCATCTTGCGACCTTCAAGCTGCTGGTACTGCCGGAATTCCCGCGGGTTCATCGTGGAGCTTGAGCTACGGCCATTGCTGCTGTTGCTATTGTTGTTGTTGTCTTCGAGTGTGGCTTCTTGCAGCCGCAGATGTAGCTTCATTTCGTCATCATCAACGACACCGTCGCCGTCCACGTCAATCGCACCGTACGTGTTGAACAGTACTTCCGGGTGACGATGCTTCGCGTCGTGCTCCGGGTCCTCAGACACTGGGTGGAGATCTTTGACGTTCACTTTCTTCTTGGGCTGGAGCTCCGGCAGCGGGTGCTTGGAGAATGCCGGGTTGTACACCTTGCGCGACGTCTCGATCCACGTCTGGCACACGAGCTTCGCGTCTTCCTGCGCGTCGGCGCGAGGCGTCAGTCCGTTGATCTCGGTGTCACCGTTTTGCACACAACTGCGCAGGTTCTGCGACGACCGGATCGTGCGCTTGCGTTCGAGGTTCTCGAGGAACGGCATGAGCTTCTGGAAGTTTTTGTGCGCGGCGATGAACTCGGCACTCTGCGCCTCGCTCATACCGGTGAAGATCGCACCGTAGCGCCAGAGCCGGTCGTGGTTGCGCTCGACAAACTCCCTGGCGATGAGCAGCCGCCCGGCCTCCTGGCGCATGCGCGTAAGCTCGCTCTCACTTGGCGGCTGGTCTTGGTCTTGCTGGTAGTGATTGCGCTTGTTGCGCTCTTCCATCATGGCGTCCAGAAACTTGGCGAGCCGCACCTCACGCACGTCGATCTGGCCGTCGCCGTCGATGTCGTACCCGACGCGCATGCTCGTGGCCACGCGCGCACCATCCCGTTGAGCGCCGCTCGTTGACGCTGTGGAGTGCTGTCTCTGCTTGCGCACAGGCTTGGCTCTAAGGAGAGCCGCACCACTGTGGTCTCCCTCTCCACCTTCATCATAGAGCACCACACCGCTCATCTGCGCGCTGAGGTACTTCCAGCGCTCTCTGACGTTCGAGCCGCCAGACTGCGGCTTGCGGAAGCGTTTGCCCTTGGTACGGCCGTCGTACCCGCTCATCTCTCTCTGTGAGCCGCCACTCAGCACCAGCTTCCAGCTAAGAGGTGCTAAGGAAAGTTGCGAGGACTCAGCGTCGGCTGGCTGCGTTGACAGCGAGCGGCAATGGCTATCATTAGCAAATTGTGACGTTGGAAAAGAGAGCACATGTAGGTACTTTATTTTGTCACATGGCTACATTTTCAGCAATCCTTCTAGCTTTCGGTTATGAGTTCATATATTTAAAAACTGATTAGCAAGAGTTGTTAAAAGTGCAGTCATGTGGAAAAAAGGAAGAGAAGGAAAAAATATATTTCACATAAAGTCAGCGCTTCAGGCTAGCGAAGTGAGCGAGATCCGCTACTTGGAAGGTCCAAGTTTCCAGACACGACCTGGTCAGCCACCATGGTAGCCAGTAAATAGCTCCACCTCATTCCTGTCACTATCAAACAACCAATA
>JALBZD010001053.1:0-11389 GCA_038050675.1 Globisporangium cylindrosporum | reverse complement strand
GGCGTTGGCGTTGGCGTTGGCGTTGGCGTTGGCGTTGGCGTTGGCGTTGGCGTTGGCGTTGGCGTTGGCGTTGGCGTTGGCGTTGGCGTTGGCGTTGGCATGTCTGTGTATGGGTTTGTATCGTACGCCGGCGGTGCTGTGGTGTACGAATTGCGTGTTGGCCGATTTGCACGTGATAATGTCGTCTCTGCACCTAGAAGGAACGACATCTGGTCCGCATTCGGACCTCCAGTTGTCGTGTCGCTCACATTTGTTGTTGTCACGAAGACTCGTGAAGTTGTGTGCTCTTTTGCTACCGTCTGGGCTTGACTTGATGCTCCAGATGACATTACCACGATCAGCATGACCAACAAGAAACGCGCTGCACGCAGAGACCATCGACTGCTCTTCATTTTTTGTTGTGCGTGCGCTCACGCGGTTCCAAGTAAATAATCGGAGCGGTTATCTTTTGACTTGGCCGGCAGACCGAGAATTGCAAAATGCGAGCGAGGCTGTGATGAAGGGGGGGAATGGGAAATCACCGCGCGGACATCGAGCCAGCAGTCGCTGCAGTGTGGAGAGTACGAAACTGAAACGCCAAGATCCTAAACAAACCACCTCCGTCCCACCTGGAAAGGGCGTTTCGAGGCCGCCTTCGCACCCTGTATCAAAACTGCAAGGAGTCTCTCCGCGTATGCTCTCTCTCTCTCCCCTGTTGCATTCGCAAAGAAGAAAACGGACGCTTGAGCTCTTCGATGTGCGGCCGTCGTGGCCCGACACAACAAAGCATCGATCTTGTGGAAGCAGGCTCTGGGCACAAGGGTCGAAGCTGGACATAGAAGCTCTGGGGTCTCTACATTAGCTGCCAGAAACGAATTGAGGGCCGCAATTAATATTGGTACGTTTGCTCTTGTTTCCAACAAGTCTCAAGCAGTATAGCAGTCTCATTCCTTTCGGCGCGTCAAGAGATTTACTATGTTTGGGAGCAGTAATGCACATGTGGCGATTTTTTAAAGTACTGCGTACTTTCTACTCGTTTGCTCTTGACCCAGAGCGCGAGCGCTGAAGTGACCGACGTCTGCTGGTTTTCCCGAGAGCCAATTTGCGCAAGCAGTCTTCGCGAAATTACCCCTCTGGAAGCAAAATGGTTTCAGATATTTGGATACCGAAGCCACCCGGAAATCCAATTTCCATTCTTATTACATATTTCTTGTTCTTTGGAATACCTTCTCAGGTGGGGAGGGGGACATACAAGAGCACGGAGGTTTATCCGCCTTACATTGCAGTGTACGCAGCCTCCGAGTGGCCGCCATCTCCGCCGTGACCCACCAGCTCTGCGAACATTTGCTCCTCTCGTAGTCGTGTGGCGGCTTTGCTCTTGTAGACGACTACCGAGACGACAACCGCTATGGCTGCAGCCGTGCAGCCCAGCACGATCCCCGCGATCGCGGATCCGGAGAGTCTATTTTTTTTACCACTCTTGGTGGACGGAGACGAGCCTGTGGACGCGGTTTTGCTGGTGTCTGCCGTGTCCGCCCCAGAGGTGCCTCCCGCGGCACTCTTTGCCGCGCCAGCAGTGCCGCTAGTGGTTGTTGTTGTTGAGGTTGTTGTACTCGAGGGCGTAGGTGTTACTACGTCACTCGGATACGTCACCGCAGGCGTTGGCTTCGGAGTCGAGGGCAGAGAAGGCGTTGGTGCTGATGCCTCTGAAGGGGTGGTGTGTGCTGGAGTCGGAGCTGGAATTGGATGTGTCATCACAGGAGTCGGAGTGGGGCTGGGCGTTGCTGGTGTCACGACCGGTGGCGGTGCGAAAGTTGTCGCCACTGGCGTTGGACTTGGGGGTGGTCCAGGTGTAGGCATCAGAGCAAGTGCTGGAGTTGATGTCGCTGGTGTTGGTGCTGGAGTCGCCGAAAAAGGTGCAGGAGTCTCTGGTGTTGAGTATGGATTCTCTGGTGTTGGAGTAGACACAGGAGCCTCAGCCGTTGGTGTTGGAACCGGTGCTGGAGTCATTGGTGTAGGTGCGGAAGACTCTGTCGTTGACGTTGGTGTTGGCGCAGGAGTTTCGGGAGTTAAGTGTGGTGTCTCTGCGGTAGGTGCAGGAGCCACTGGTGTTGGTGTTGGCACAGAGGTCTCTGGTGTAGGCGCCGATGACTCCGGAGTAGGTGTTGGTGACTCGCTTGGAGTTGGAGTCGGCGCTGGAGTCTCCTCTAGAGCTGGCGTAGTCGCAGTTGGAGTTGGATACGGCGGGGAGACAGTTGGCTCGGGGGTTGGTGTGCCGCTGCCACTATAATAATCGGAGCCAGAATTCGAGAAATCGTGCGATCCAGAAGTTGATGACGAATCTTCAAAGCCCGAGCCAGAATTTGGTTCATCATCGTCATAATGGCCACCATAATGGCCATCATCATCATGCTCGCTGTACGGTGGAGGCTCTGAGTAGTGAGGGTAGTTCTCTTCCTTTTGTTCGTCACCGTCCCCGCTATCTCCATCCTCATCGCTCGGACCAGATGCTGCGTCTTCCAGTTCAGGGGCACCATCATCGTAGTAATCACCATAATCTCCTCCGTACGGCTGTGGAGGCGGTGCTCCTGGCTCCGACAAGCCTTCCGAGCTGGACTGACCCTGGAATTCTTTGTATCCGCTCGGTTCGGGAGATGACTCTGGGGAAGATTTAGGAGCACTATCGTTGCTGCTTGACACTGTCGACGACGACAATGATGACAATGGCGGATAGTAGCCTTGCGTGACTGAAGACCTAGACCCCGAAAACGAAGTCGATTGCTCCTGGGAACTCGATCTGGAGTTTAAATTGCGAGATGACAACCCGGCACCATCTGATGACGACGACGACGTCTCATACGCTGGTGGAGCTAACGGCTCAGGATCAGAGTATGGCGAAGCGTATGCTGAATCCTCGGGGTCCGCGTATGGCGAGGCGTATGCTGGTTGTTCATGCATCGTTGAGGTTGTGGTGTACGAGCCATACACACCGTATCCACGTTGCGCTCGACCCAAAGATCCGAGTCGTCCGCCTCGAAGGTGCTTGTTCCCGTACCAATCTTCAGCATTCGCCATAAGTAGCAGCTTCGCCTCGTCCCCCAAGAAGACGGAGCTTTCGTGCATATCTTCTACTACCCACGCCTGCGCTTCTTGGGTGCACACTCCACAGAGAGCCGTCAATACTAGTAGCAAACGACACCGGCGTCGCTGAGATTGTCCGCTTCTCGCCATTATGCTAGTGTTGCTAGTGTTGCTAGTGTTGTTGTTGCTGCCGCTGCTGTTGTGGCTTCTTCGGCTCTAGCTGCACTGGTCTGGTCGATCCGAGTGCATCTGCTGGGAATCGCCGAATGAGTGAGCGGGGACAAATGCGAAAAGATCGCGAGAGACGCATGTCATTCTCATCAACACCTTGTGGCGAATCGATCAAATTGGGAATTCAAAAGGCAAAATCCAAATCTTTTGTGAAAGGTCAGGATCACCCTGGATGGAGGGAGGCTGGCTGGCTGGTTGATCTGGACACGCCACTCAAATCGTGCGTCTCTTCATGCAAATCACTCCAGGAACTGATTTGCTTTGAAAGGGTCGAGGCGCTCTGGTTCTTGTTTTCTTCCATTTTCGCTCAAGTGGCTTTGATGTGCGGCTGTCAATGAAGGAGACTGGTGGTCGAGGCGTCGCGTGTTTGGCATGGCCCTCTGGCTAGTTGGATCTTCCTTCGTCGTCTTGTTCGGGTCGCTCATTGCACCACCCTTTTCCCCATACAGCATGGAGGGCAAAGTTGTCACGCTGGATTTGGTTATCTCTGTTCTCCTGGTCCACATACATACAACGCCAGTTATTAACACCTCAAGTATTTGTCCAACATGGTGAGTGAAGAGATCTCATCCCCAGTGATGGGGCGGTTCGTGTGGGAGAAATGGCGTCGCGTGTGGTACATGGGGCGCATCGTGAACGAAGTGGAGAAATGCGCTGCTGGTGTTGATTCAATTGGTGAAGCAGCGAGTGGTGCGGGGTCCCTGGCGTCCGTATCAGCATCAACATCACCGTATGCCCTCCACCGCCACGAGAGACAAGTCAAAGTCCACATCCACGGCGAACCCGATACGAACGACAAGTGGTTCCCTATCGCGTCGGCGAACCTGGAGTTCCTCGCAGTGATTCCGAGTGAAATGACGGCAGTCGGCGCATTCCCAGCTCTCAACGAGCACGTCGAGCTCTTGCTGATGGACCGCAAGTTGCATGACTTGCTTCTTCCATTCAGTCGAGAGGAGGATACTCAGGAGGGAGCAACCGACCATCAGCTCACATTACTTGGTAGAGTGGTGCAGGTGCTGCCAGCGCATGACGCGTCGGTCGTGGACATCGAGTACCCACACACATATCACCACATTGTGCGCGAGCGGAGGGTTTACATTGGCAACGGATACGTGAGTCCATCACCACTATTCCAACCTTAATCGACAGAACACCATACCTAGGTAGCTAAGCTCGCGCTCACTTTGCTGGTATTCTTGTTGAATCCGCACTGCTTTTCCTGTAGCTGAAGGTGATTTCGGAGAACGAAGTTGCAGACCGACAGCGCCGTCTCGAGCAGGCCCTCGCGCGAGCGTACACAGCAGAGATCACCTCGTAGCTCTTGCACTACCCAGCACCGATAAATCAAGCAGCAGCAAACCTTTGCAAACTCCCAGGGATCTCATATATACGATGCATTCTATTCACCTCATTGCCCAGCTTCCTATAGCATCTGCTGTATTACGACCGAGCAACTAATCATGCTCAACCACACCGCTCACCTCTTACCTCATGCGATCAGAGCCCATTCCTGTAGTTGCTGCTGCTGCCAATAGTGGTTGTCCGGCCAGCAGCATACTTGAGGTGGTCTCTCCGCTGAATCGGCGCGTTCTGGATTTCGAGGTCGTCGTCGTCGTCGAGCGAGAACTCATCGAGCGCGTCGATGTGGGTCGACACCTCGAGGTACGGGTTTTGCACGATCGGCCGGAAGCGGTAGCCCGTGACCGCGAAGAACGCCACGGACGCGGCCTCGCCCAGGAACACGGCCACCCACGTGGCATTGTAAGGCAGTGACATCGTGAGCAGGAAGAGCGCGATGCGCGTGAAGTAGATGTATGTGACCACGATGAGGTAGAACGAGCGGAACTGCGTGAGCTTCTGCAGGTTGATGTGCGCCTTGCCGTCCGTGAACGCCGACTGCCGCAACGTGCGGATGGACCACACGATCGGGAAGAGGATCGCAAAGCAGCAGAGGATATCGAGCACGTGCAGAAGGTCGCGCCACGTCACCCACGAGCGCGTGCCCACGGCGGTCTCCTCGAGCGCGATCATCGCCGTGTTGCTCAGCACCTGGAGCACGAGCACGACCGAGATGACCGACTTGTCGCGGCTCGACAGGTGCGGCTTGAGCAGCGACCAGCCCGTGCCGATGAGCAGGATAACCGCGAAGAGCGTCATGCCCTTGAGGAACACGAATACGTAGTAGACCTCGGTCCAGCCCGTGAGCGTGTCGCCGTGGGTCTTCATATAGTAGTAGCGCATGGACTCGGCGAAGAGCGACACGGTCTTGAACACGATCAGCACCGTCATCATGTGGTGCACGCTGTGGATCTGGAGATAGGGGATAGACAAGATATACATTCAGCCATGTAGGCATACACGTTCAGTCAGTCCTCTAGTTACTCAAGGGCTCTCTCTACCAAGGGCCAGACAGAGTACTCACATGGCTGGTGTTGGCACGCAAGTAGCGCAACCAGAGCGCGGACGCCGCGAGGAATGCGAAGCTCATGAGCAGATACACGGTCGGCAGCGGCGAGTCACCCGCCGAGAGGTAGTTGAGCGCGCCGTTCTTGAACTCGGCCTCCATCTGGTGACAGACAAATCACGCAAGAGGAGGCAGACAGTTAGAGGACCACACCTGCCTTAGAAGTCGATTGATGTGAGTAACTATCAAGGACGTACGTGGAAGGAGATCTGGAGGTTGCTGGTGCACTGCGCGAAGAAGAGGTAGTAGAAACCCGGCACCAGCGCGTTCTCATCGGCGGCGTCTGCACCTTCCGTAGTAGCGATCGTGCGGCTCAGGCTCCTGTTATTTATTATTCAGGCACACAGCATAGCTTAGTATCCTTCCTGCGCATGGCCATACGCCCATTGAACGGTAAGCACAATCAGTCAATCGTACCAGGTGGCAGCATCGGCAAAGTCGATCCACTGGTCGCTCGAGCGGTTCGTGAGCACGCAGTAGCGCTCGGCGCCGCCGTCGCGCGCGTCCTGCATCAGCTGCATCGTCTCCCACAGTGCGTCTTCCTATTCATCCATCAGCACAAGACCACTCAGTTCAGCTCAGCTCAGCTCATACACATCCGCCTGCTCGCCCACACAAATCCCTCCAAATAAACATATACTGTACGTGTACGTACGTGGATGAAGAGCAGCCCCGCGCGCACCGCGCTATTGCTGTTAGCACCCTCACCACCACTGGGGGTGTCTTGCGGAATGCCGTCCACGATAAACGCGACGTCGCGCACGCGCACGTCCATGTGGCCCGCGACACCAAAGCCGAAGCGCTCGATGAGGAACTGGTCGCGGTCCTCTCTCTGGAAGGACCATGTTTGCTTCATGGCCCGCACGGACACCGGCGCCAGCGCCAGCAACAGCACCGTCACATACGCAACTACCAGCAGCAGAAGGCGCAGCCGCAGCAGGGGCGCAGCCACCGTCCGTCTCGTCGTTGCCATCGCTTCGCGCTCCGCTTCTGCTCCTAACTGCTAGTGCTCGTCGTGGAGCTGGTGATTTGATGTGCGTGTCAGCCGCCTGGCTTTTGACCCACTGACCGCGCGTTAAAGTGCGATTCAGCAAAAAAGGTCACGAATTCTGAGCTTCAGCACCTTCTTATAATAATACTGAAAGGGCAGATATCTGTTCACATCAATATTGGAACCAGCCAAACACACCATGCACAGAGAGAGGATCGCTCGCGTGCACCTCATAGCGAGA
Source organism: Globisporangium cylindrosporum (assembly GCA_038050675.1). Lineage (NCBI taxonomy): Eukaryota > Oomycota > Peronosporomycetes > Pythiales > Pythiaceae > Globisporangium > Globisporangium cylindrosporum. The sequence continues at coordinate 4,402 of JALBZD010001053.1, read as the reverse complement.
GGCTGTGGGTGAGAGAATCGAGAATTTGAGATGGCACACCGCGCGACGGCACTAAAGCCACCTTCCTTGGTGCCCTCGCTCGCCGCGCTTTCTCCGCCTTCTGCACTGGTTTTTCTTCACCAGTTTTTCTTCACCTGCAGTGACCCCATGCCGTCATCCAGGATTCCAGAGTCGAGTAAGGCCAAGCCACGACCCTCCACACCACGGCTCTTCTTCTTACAGCTCTCGTGACTACGGCTTCCCACTCCCAGCGGAGCCACACCACAGCGCTTCTCATCACGGCTCTTTTCGCGCAGTAAATTAACACCAATGATGTTGTTATCTAGCTCCTCTTCGTCCTTGGACTCGCTGTCATTGCCCAGCCCCTCCTTGAGAACTGTCCGGTCAACATCACCATCGCGTCATGGAGGTTCGACTAACGAGAGATCACCTCAACAGGAGAGAGAGTACCATTGGCTGAAGAAGAAGCTTTTGTTCATTTCGTTCATGCCATGTTGAAGAAGCAGGATGATTCCAAGATAAGCTCACAGCAGTGTGCTCTATTTTGTATCAAAGTATACACATTTTCGAGGCTAGTGGCTGGTGACTAACAAGTAATGTCTGTGTCCTCAGCTAGAAACGGAGCTTTGATAGAGAAGATTCGAGGCACGACTGCGCTTCTGGGACCATCTTTTTTTTGCGTAAAACTCCCCTAAATCCGCCTGGACCACATTTTGAACAGTGTTGCTATTGATTTTAGTCCATCGGTTTTAGAAGATATCAACTACGAATGTCCGTTTCTGGTCGATAAAGTGCGATTCATCTGTTGTGCCGTACTTTATAAAGGTGCTCAAGGTGCTTCGAAACTTGTCTTTTTTGTCTATATCACTTCATGCAATTCAAAAGGCAGCTTGCTTGCTTGTCGTTTTCGTCAATAACAACACAACAGCACGAACTAACACAACCAAATCGCATGTGGTTTTGACAGAACTTGGCCAGTTCTCGCAGGAAAAAACATGCTGCACCGCGGCGTGATCGACTCGCCGCCGGACCAGTCTGCGACGCTGCGGCAGCTCGAGGCGATCGAGAGGGCGTTACGCGTCGCCAGCGGCGATGCGCTCGATAGCCACCGCAACAGCGGCTTTGAGCGCAGTGCGCAGCACGAGAAGCTGCGTGACGAGCTCTGGGCGTTGCTGCTGGACGTGGTGTGCTCGCCACTCTGGGTGCGACTGCGCGCGGCATCGCTGCTCAACGTGTGCTTCGCAATCCGCGAGGATCTGCTGCGCGTCGAGCACCGCAACGCGTACTGGATCCGCTCGATCGTGAGTACGACCTGTCAGGTGCTTGAGGAGCTCGACGCCACCGAGCGCCACCAGGAAGCGAGCCTCTTCGAATGGCTTGAGTTTCTCGAGCACATGCTGCTCGCGACGCCCAGCGAAGTGGTAATACAACTAGCTATGAACCAGCTCTGTTAGTGCGCGCACACATTGAACTTGGGCTCTAACCGCGCTTTACTTGGACACTACTGTAGTTTTCGAAGGTGCTCCGCCACAGCATGTACGTCGGGATGCTCACCAAGATGCTGCGGCTGCTCTCGAGCTGCTCGACCAAGGTGTTCGCGGCCACCACCATGTGCATCGCAGCCTTCTACTCGCACGAGCTCCAGTGTCGGAAGCTCAGTCTGAGCAACAGTGGTAGCAGTCCAAAGAACCCGCTGGTGCTGGTCGACCAGGTGCTCGCCGAGCACCGCGAGGGTATGCAGCACTTTGGCGGCGCGCTGCTGCACGTGATCAATTCGTGTGGGTACCCGTGTCCCGAGAACCGCGTCGTGCACCTCTGGAATACGCTTCAGGTACATTACAGTATGCGTATGAGCTTCGGTTCCTTTGGGGAAACTCCGTCTCACAAAATGCCTGACATTTCGTTACAATTTTAATCCGTTTGTTGTTGTTGCTGTTGTTGTTTTGCTTTCATCTCACCTACTCTAGCTCTTTGGAGACATCCTCGCCCACAAGCAGGCTTCGCAGCTGGTGTTTGTGAACGACTTCAAGATCTTGATCGACATTTTCATCCGCGAGTGCTCGGATCTGCCGTTTGAAGACCTCACGCGGCTGCAGTTCCTGATCCTGCTGGACCGCGCGCTCGACTCGCCACTGTTCCTCCACTCGCATATGTACCGAAAAGCCGAGGTTTTGAAAATCCTGGAGGACTTGTTGGACGCCGGTGCGCGAGACGACACGAGCCTGCCGCCTCAGGTTGTGGCGCAGATCAATCAGCTCCTGCTCCAGTACATCGACCTCCTGGACTAGAGCCTGTTGATTTTGAACGAGAGAATGTGAGAGTGAGAAACCAAGGTAGTAGGAATTAATTTAAAGAGTGATTTTGAGAAGGAAGAGTGGCTTCTACTCTATTCGTGCAATCATTATTGCTCTCTTCTCAGTACCCTTGTGCTAGATGCTCTATGAGAGCTGTCCATGGTCGAGACGAAAACCGAGTTGACTTGCTGCGTTCTGCTTCACTTACTCTATGGAATGCATTTGCTATCTGTTGCCTGCGATTCCATGCGTATCAGGTAAATCAACCGAGATCAATCAGGTCCATGTGAGCTTTCTCTTACTTTCTCTCCACCTGTTTGTTTGGGTGGCTTTCGAATCGAACGTTTCCAAGAGACTTTTGTCTGTCCTAATTCCATGCCCTGGGTGGGACCACAGGTAGAACACGAACTCTCTCCTGCTGATCCGTTCGAGAGCTCACTCACGTTTGCATACTCCACTGTCGTTTGACGATGGCAACCGTAGCTACGAAATCTTGTAGAGTACTTTCAAAGCTCTTCGAGGTTGTGGCATTCTGACTTTTGAATATCAGACGCTGTGATGACTCCTCTTTGGATAAATGGATCAAATGCAGTGTTGCAAAAGTTCTGATAAGGTTGTGCGGTTCCGACGAAATATCTCGAGTGTCATTGGGCTGCAGCTATTAGACGATTCGAGTATTTACCTGAAGTGTTTCCAGCGATATCCTTGTTCTGAAAGCACCTGCAGGATGGCACGCTACCATACACTACATAGTTTAAGCACACGTTTTCGAGACCTTTATGATGCACTCGCTTGTGGCTCGGCTGCCCGAATTCTCGAGATGATTGGCGGATTTGGACTGATTTCAGTTACTGCACACAGAGCAGGCACGCGATCTACCCAGCTCCTCCTTCCCAACTGAGCGCGTCCTGGAACAGTTTGCGAGCGACTGGCGGATCGCCATGCGCTTGCGTCCAGCTTAAGAAGATCTCCAAAGCCTATTATACGAAATTAGAGAAGGCAAAACAAATACAAAAGTGAGAAGTTTAGCACTGAAGGCTTATACTCTGGGCCTAATTTACCAGTTGTGCCGGTTGCTATCGCGGAGAAAACAGTGCTAAGAGGGCTATCAGGAGCGCCAATTTGGTTTGCCTAGGCCGCAGAAGAGCCTCAACCATACGCTGGCAGTGCTATATATCAAACGCATTCTCCGCAATATCCGAGGTCAGCTTCCAAACTCAAAATCCCGGGGATTTGGATACAGCGCCATCATGATCAGCAGACACACTCACCTGGCCCACGAGACAGCCTCTCTCGTCCAATAGCCTCGCAATTAGCACCGAAATGTGTGTTGGAGCGATCTTGTGCAGCCACAAAGAGAAGATTGGCGCCATCTGTTCCGTTAAGGTCGCAGTACTTTGAGCAAGAAGCCAATCGTTTGTTAATCGAAACGGCATCGTTAGACGGTATAATAGGCGGAAGAAAGGATCAAAGACCAAGTCACGTACCGAGTCGCGACTGGTGGCGTTTGTAAATCTGAATCTGGCTCTGTGGGTAATGAGCTGTTCCGTGACGGCAAAGCCGGATTGGTTCTTCGCAGCGAGCATCAGAGGCGTGTTTTCATCCTGCCACAGGCAACAGAGAGTCTCAGTGTGTGTGTGAGAGAGAATATCTGATCAGGTTTACGGCGCGTAGCGACTGTAGATTATAACAAGTCAAGCTCACCTAGTCGAGAGAGTTGATTGCCACGCCGTGAGCCGCCAAAATGTCGATTTCTTGGTACCCACGGTGCAAGACCGCGATGTGGTACGCCGAGGAGCCTTTCTTGTCCTCAGCACCCAAGCAGAGGCCACCATTTGCATCACTCTCTAGCAGCATTAGCAGGATCCAGCAATGGCGACCCGTACTCGACCGACCAATCACGTGGAACCAGACACTCTTCGGACTCGACCTCCCGCTCAAGCATAGATGGCAGCAACACAACCGCGGTGTCCTCCTGGCATGGAACATCACCCGCAGCATTGTCTTTTCGCTCCTCTGGCAGAACCGGAACCTTCGCAAGCACCAGCAGGAAGAACCACCAGACCCTCGAACCCAGTGGCATCTGATCGACAATCGCCTCCGCATCC
>JALBZD010001052.1:0-11406 GCA_038050675.1 Globisporangium cylindrosporum | reverse complement strand
ACGCGCGCGCGATCGCTATGGTCGTGTCGATAGCGGCCGGCGCTGTCATGATGTACCGTCGTCACTAAGCCCAGTCACTGTTGATTCGTGACTGAGCTGTTCAACCATTGACGGCTCGGCGAAGATGATGCTGACGTCTATGAGCGGGTCTTCTCACTCACCTTAGCTGGCACATCTTCGCTGGGATATTTGCTTTCTTCACCGCTTTTCAAGACTCTTGCATATCATCACTCTGTATATCTCAGAATCTCGATTCCTGCTGCATACTTTGCTTTCTTATTTCCTATTTCGTAATAACCAACAATACACGCTTCTAGGCGCCCATGTGGTGGTGACAGAGTATATTCGCATTTGACAAAGCGTGAGCTTGACGAAGTTAATCTCAAGACCGAAAGCGAACGATCTGAAAGGCATACCGCACTCTGTTTCCCCTTCCCTCCCAATCAAACCTCGTGACGGCGTTGGTTCACGCCGACGTGTCCCAATGAGATCGCCTGATGGCAGTGACTGGTCCAGGCTAGCGAGTTTCTCCGTAAGCACGAGCAGACGAGTTTGCACTCTTCCGTCCCAGAGTTGCTCCCCTCTTTCTGATTGAACCGCAAACTGCAACTGTACTTTTGGGAAGTACAGTCGTGCCTGGTGTGGTTGACGCAAGTCTGTACTCAGACCACAACTGCAAAGCGCTGGCTGCTTCGAGCACTCGGGTTGGTCGCATTTCGCTCATTCGGATCTTTTCTCCAACGAAATCTGATCCACTTCAACGATTTCGAAGTGACACGCACGCACTTTACGAGCACTGCGCGTGACCTCGTCACCTTCAGTTGTAGCCAATGGAGACGAAACCCACACTCACTTAGTCAGGGTAACCTGTAGTTCAGTACCCAGATTCCGCTTCGACAGCTGGAAGCCTGGAGGGGAGCCCTTGAACTGTAAATCCGTGAGCGAGATGAGTCGATCTTTGGCACAGCACCTAGAATCAGATCGGATGTGGTTTCGATTTCATTGCACTGAAGTTTCGTCGACAGTGAATGTGAGGGGAGCTCGATCCAGGCAATTGGAGGGTAATACTGGAGTGAGTTTTGTGGTCTCGCGCTTCCCATCGTGAGAGTATTCGCTAGTTTCGGATACCTGTGCGCAAAAGAGCATTGCAGGTCGCGACGAAAGGATCGGTAACGAGACGGTGGTTGTGGAGTGGTTGTAGGCTATGTGAGTGGGCGTGGGGTCGTTTGTCAACTCCACGCCGAGACGCGAGACGCCGAGATCTGATTCGCGCAGCGCAGCACAGCTTCTTTTCTTCCCACGTGATCCCACTTCTTCACTCCGAATCAAAAATATTGATAATCAATAACCTTTATAAATGAATCATGTTGAACTGTTTATATGATCATTAGAACAATATTGCAGCGCAATAAGCAGTAACCTTTGACATTATATATTTGCATAAAGAGACTGCATTCATCACACTCGGTTTGTCAGTGTACCGCTCGCAATGTTGTTCACTTTTTTGGAGTGCTGCCCCCATGAAAACAGCTCTTTCTGAGGGTAAAGTTGATTTCCTGAGGCCATTTTCGATTCCTAAAAGCTAAAGCAAAGCCCGTCCCTCTCTCCCATCACCTGGTCGTGGGCTCCATTTGACTCAGAAACACACGGATGGGGGAGGAGGAGAGGCGATTCGCCCACTTTCGGTCGTTCGTCTGCTCAGATTTCGCCTCCTCTTCGTTTCCAGATTTCAGAGTATCACTACTGTGCAATACTGCAGCTAGTGGCTTCGGTTGGCAAAGTTTAACTACCTGGATCTATCTACTCTAGCATCACCCATTCCACGAGTCGATCATTTTCTTCTTCTTCCTGTTCTTCGTTTACGCAGTAGGGCTCCCGAATCCTTGATTGTCTGTCTGCCTCTCGAGTCTCCCGTTGACTCAAACACTTCTAGTAGCACGATGCCACCAAAGACCTCTGTCCTTGAGTTGACTGCCGTCCTTTTCCAACCGGCAACTAGAAGCCAACTAATTCGCTAGGGTAAGCAAGACGTCATTCTCCAATCCCTACTCCAGCGCTCAAGTCGACAATAACAGCAACAGCAACAAGAGGCCAAGAACCCCACAAACCTACCGCTCATGGCGCCTAAATCTGCTGCTGGTGGACTTCCGCTGACGTCAACGGAGCATGGCGGCTACACGATCGTGAAGACTCCGCGGTCCTCCGCTGCGTTCGGCGGCGCGATGAACCTTCAACAACCGATTGAGACTCATCACCGTCGCCACTCTCCTCCCTCAGGCTGGGGCCGATACCCAATGCTGGCAACCCTCGCCCAGTTCCTTATCGTCGTTGCGATCGGTGTGTACGTCTACGGCCAGATCATGGTGTTCACCAACTACTACAACCTCGACCTCAAGGTCGTGCTCAGCGCCTGGTGGGGCGTCCCAAAGGCGCAGGCTCTCGTCAGCGGCAGTGGATACGTCACGAACCCGAAAGGGCACTCGGAGCTGGTTCGCCCCACGTTCGTGTTTCTCTTCTTCGTGTCCCCGCTCCTTGTGAGTCTGCTGCTCGTCGAGTTCCTCCGAAACTTCAACGTGCGCCGCACCACGTCCAAGTACATTCTGTCCCTCGCGCGCGTGCTGCGTCGCAAACCTCAAGTGTCTCTTTTCGGGACTGCCGTGTCGCCGCTCAGCTACGGGGAGCTGCTGTTCTTCGTGGTGTTCCTCATCGGCGGCAACGCGCTCGCGTTCTACTACGGCTTCGACCGCCGCCTCACTTCGGCCAGAGCTAACGCGGCCAAGCACAAGAAGCCCATCGAGCTGGACGAGTACATCGACATGGTCGCCGTCACGCTGGGCTTCAACTGCATCTACAACCTGGCGTTCCTTTTCCTCCCGGCTACGAGGAACAGCGCATGGATGGAGTTTCTGAACATCTCGTACGCGAACGCCGTCAAGTACCACCGCTGGCTCGGCGTCGTGACGGTGCTCACTGCGTTGGCGCACTGTATCTCATTCTACTGGCTCTGGGTCCGCGAGGGTGTCTGGCAACAGCAAGTGCTCCCGTGCTTCGACTGCAAGCTCACGACCCAGCCGGGCAGACAAATCTGGATGAACGTGTTCGGCCAGCTCGCGCTGCTGTGCTTCCTGTCGATCAGCGTCACATCCATCCCGTGGGTGCGCCGCAAGACCTACAACCTCTTCTACTACGTGCACCACCTCTTCCTGCTCGCCGTGGTCTTCGCAGTGCTCCACTGGGCGCCGATCGTCTGGTGGGTCTACCCGGGCTTCATGCTCTACCTGGCGAACCGCGCGATCTCGAGCTCGAACGCGTTGCACCCGGTCGAAGTGAAGGAGTTCGCTGCGGTCTCCGAGAGCATCGTCAAGGTCGTCATCGTCCGGTCCCCGCAACGCAGTGGCGTCTACAAGCTCGGCCAGTTCGTGTACTTGAACGTGCCGGCAGTCTCCAAGCTGCAGTGGCACGCGTTCACGATCGCGTCGTCGCCCAATACAAACGCCAAGACGCTGACGGTGCTGATCAAGTCGCTTGGTGACTGGACGAACGACCTGGCGCAGTATGCCGAGGACTGCAAGCAGAAGAACGTGGCGCCGACCGTGTACTTGGACGGCTACTACGGCGCGTCGCTGGAGCTCTACAGCGAGTACTCGACGATCTGCCTGATCGGAGGCGGCATCGGCGTGACGCCATTGATCGCGATCCTCGAGGACATAGCAGCCAAGCTGTCGCACCACGGGGAGCCGTTAAACCAGCAAGTATTCTTCGTCTTCACGTTCCGCGAGCTCGCGCTGCTTGAAGAGCTCCTGCCGCTGCTGGTCAAGATTCGAGAGTTCGATCCACAGGAGAATTGGTTCGTATTCCACTTCAGCCTCACAAGAGAGCTGCCGCAGGAGCTCCTGGACCAGCCGATCGGCGCCAACATGACGACGAGAAACCACATCCTGTCCATGCACCATCCCGCCAGCGAGATCTCCAAGACTTCCACTACAACTCCAGCTACTATTCGGCAGTTCGCGGAGCCATTGCGCTCACGCGGCTCGCGATCGCTAGCGTACGTGACCGTATTTTTCCTCAGCTTCACTGTCGTCGTGGCACTTGAGTACGGCGGCGGCAAGATCAAGGGACATGGACGAGACAACCTCTGGATGCTTCAGCAGTTTGCCGAGATCGCAGTGCTCTTCGCGAGCGCGCTGGTCGTGTTTGGTTTTGTGCTTGCCGAGAGGCACCTCTTCCATAAGCAGAAATCAGATGTCGACTCCTCAAAGATGAAAGATCCGTGCGAGGACTACGACGTCGCCAACGTCGTCAGCGGCGGTGTCTCGGTCGCCCGGAGCAGCGCCTTCTCTCATGCTACTGCCACCGCGGGCCACCTCCACACATACCGCGACCTGCTCCACGAGTTCCGAGTGCCGGTCGGCCACCGCCAGGATGTCGCCGACAGTTTGAAGGAAGCCCTGGCGGCCCACAAGTCGTCCACTGAGACCTTCTCCAGGGGTAACGAGAAGCGTCAGACCAGCGCCATTGGCGTGTTCGTGTCCGGTCCTGGCGCACTAGTGTCAGCGACGGAGAGCGCGATCGCGGAGCTTGGGTTGAATAACTTTGACATCCACGAAGAGGAGTTCGAGCTCTGAGTCTGTGTGTTCGCTTGGTTTATACAGTAGTAGTAGTAGTGTCTGCTGCATCTTGTACGATTGTCGCTTGTCGTGTTCGTTTGTTGTGAATGACCCATGTGCCTCTGAGAGTAAGTGCAGCAGAAAGTTTTGCGTTGTACACTTGTCAACCAGGTGTTCTCCATTTGCTGATGCTAATCAGACGATCAGTTCCGTCGTTGGGCTCGACAGAAGTATAGTACTGTGCTGTAGGCTGCAGCCAGCCAGTTCATCTCATCGGCACGTACGCACCGCATCGGCCCGGCCGTGCACGCCGCCTCTCACGAGTCCATTCACCACACGCGCATCAAGCTGTCTGTCTGTCTTCGTTTGGTGTCTTTCGTATCGCGCGTTCGGTCAAATGAGCGGCGACCAGCAATGTGCCAAGGTTGTACCTTGTAAAGAGGTATCACTGTACGCGCATCACTCTGGACCTCCATAGAGTGACACAAGCATTCTTTCCAAGAATACCTAGATTCGGGCTATTGCGGTCAACATGTGGTCCCAAGAATAGGCGGACGACGCGTCGCCTTCCTTCGAGAAGCAGACGCCAAGACAAGACGCCGCGCGTTAGAGGGCAGCAACAGCATCCACTGCATCAACAGCTCAGGGCCTATAGGCAGCAGATAGCCCTCTCCATATCCACACATATACACGCACGCACGACCGCCATGTCGTTCTCGCTCCCGGTCGGCGCGCGCATGACGACGCGCAATGTCGAGAAGGTTCAAGGCGAGCGACGGCGCCAGGAGGCCGAGCACGCGGCGCTGCAGCGGTTCGCGCAAGGCAACCATCTGCAGAGTCTGCAGAATCAGTCGGACGCGAACGTGAGCGCGCGGCGCCGCTCGAACCAGGTGGCGCAGCTCACGGCTGAGCGCATGCTGGAGGAGAGCGCGGCCGAGCAGCACGCGCTCAAGCAGCGCGCGCATCGCGAGAAACAGCAGAACGAGCAGCTTGCGCACGTGATGGAGAAGTCCAAGAAGCAGCAGGAGCAGCGTGAGCGCGAGGTGCAGCGCATCTGCGAGGCCAGCGAGGAGCTCCGCGAGCTCGAGACGCTGCTCAAGACCGCGTACATGAACAAGGAGCGCGCGGTGCAGCAACTCGAGCGCGAGACGCTTGTGACGATCGAGAAGAGCCGCGATGTGGCCATCGAGCAGCAGATGGAGTATGACCGGCAACGCGCGCTCGTGGAGATGCAGAACCGCGAGCTGGCGAAGCGCGCCGAGGCGTTCCAGGGCAAGCAGGTGCTGCAGACCCAGATGCTGCAGCGTCAGGAGCTCCGGCGTGAGGCGCAGAGCGAGGCTGATGCGGAAAAGGCCAAGATTGAGCAGCTCATGAGGCAGATTGAGCTTGAAGACGCACAGGAGCTCGCCAAGCGTCAGGTGCAGCGCGACTACACGCGCGACCTGATCGACCGCAGCCACCAGGAGCGCGAGGTGCTCTCCCGCCAGCGCCAAGAGGAGATCCGCCGCCAGGAGGAAGAGATCGCCGAGTACCGACGCCGCGTGGAAGCCCGCGAGGCCGCACTCCAAGCGGCAAACGAGACCAAGAAAGCCCACGAAGACGCCATGTTCAAAGTGGTGGAGGCCGAGATCCAGGCCAAGCGGCGCCAGGAAGAGGAGATCGAGAAGCTGCGCGACGATCTGTGGGAGGAAGAGATGCTGCAGAAGAAACGGCAGCAGGAAGAAGAGAAATCAGCGGCCAAGGCGCGCGCCAAGGACGAGATGATGAACAGCAACGCGATGCAGATGCGGCTCAAGGCGGAGCTCGTGGCACGCCAGCAGGCCGAGGAGGACGCGTTCAACGACATGCTCAAGAAGAAATTCCAGTCCGAAGCACGGCGCGAGATGGAGCTCGCGGCGTTCAAGCGCCGGCAGAAGGAGGAATACAAGGAGGAGATCGCCCGGCACAACGCGCTCAAGCAGCAGATGGTCTTTGAGGAGCTCCAGCACGAACGCCGCGAGCGCGAGCTCCAGGAACGAGAGGAGGAGTACAAGCGCCAGATCGTCGAGCAGGCCAAGCAGCGGCTGCTGCAGGAGCACGCCGAGGTGCTGCAGGGCTACCTGCCGCGCGCACTCAACGTCGGCAACAGCAGCAACAACAATCGCCCGTCGTCTTCGTCTTCATCCACTTCTTCGTCGCGAAAGAGTGCATTCCGTTGAGCTGTCTAGAGAACCAATTTTCATCATTTTTCAACCAACCATTTCCCCCAATACGCCTCCCCTCTATTTAATCCATCTTGATGCGACACTTTTCAGCGTCTGGCATAGAATCAGAGCCACCACACCACCACATTGGGTGTGCATCTTTATTGCTGTTTGTTTTTATTAGTTTAAAACGAGGTAGAGCTCTTCAAATAAATGTGAGAGAACAACGGTGCATACCTAAACTGGCTGACCGCCTTGAGCTCGACGACTTCCTCATCCTTGCACGTCTCCATCTCCAGTTTCGCCTATCATCCCCCTTGAGCTTGCTCTGATCTCCAGCTTTGTGCCCTCCTACCTGTCAGTCTGCCTTTTCCCGTTCTGCTGCTTATCTGAAAATCTTGAGCGAGCGGTCCATGGATGTGGACGCCAGGTAGCTCGAGTCCGGCGCGAACTTAACGCCCGTGACCGCGGCCTTGTGGTCGTCGAAGCTCTTGGCCGCCTGCCACTCGGTCTTGCCGACCTCCTTCAAGATCTGCAGGTACGAACCCGCGACCGCCAGGTGCGAGCCGCTCGCGTCGTAGTGCACTTCGTGAATCGGTCCCATCTTCTTCTTCTTGTCCATCGCCAGTTCGTTCAGATCGATCTCAAAGTAGCTCTTGAGCTTGCGTAGGTCCCAGAACTTGACCACACCATCCTGTGCACCGGACGCCAGTTGGTAGCCGTTCTCCGAGAAGCAGAGCGTGTTCACCTGGCCCGTATGGCCCTCGAAAGTGGCCACATTCGAGAACGACTTGACATCCCACATCTGCAGCAATTTGCTCTTGGAGCCTGTGCCAAAGATGCCGCCGTCCGGGTGGAACTGGATCGCGAGCGCCTCGTTGCCGGCGTTGCTGTTCTTCAAGTCTGAGCTATCGCCGTTCAGGAAGTAGCGGCCGAGTAGCTTGCCGCTGCGCAGGTCGTGGAAGCCCCAGGACGCGTCCAGCGACGCGCTGATCACGTAGTCGCCCGTCGCGTGGATCGACGCGGCCGTGACCGCGTCCTCGTGGCCCTCGAGTGTGTGCGCCACACCGTACTCGGCGTCTTTCTTCGGACTCCAGAGCTTCACAGTCTTGTCGTACGACGCCGTGACGATCAGGTCCGCGGTCGGGTGGAACGCCGTGTGGCTCACTTTCTTGTTGTGGTCCGTGAGCGTGGCCACGATTTGCTGCGACTTGGTGTCAAACACCTTGGCGTGCTTGTCCACGCCGCCGGTGACAACACGCGTCGGCTGCTTCGGGTCGATGGCGACGCTCAGCACACCGGGCTTGTCCGAGTCGTGGATCGTGTGGCTCGACGCGACGGCCCAAGAGTCGAGGCCTGCGAGCAGCTCTGCGCGTGCGGGGGCGTCCTTCTTCTTGAAGTCCTTGCGCTTCTTCGCGAGCTCCTTCTGCTTGGCCTCAATGGTCGCGATCGCCTCGACGCTCAGTCCCGACGCGTCACTCTCCATGTCTACGTCGTCGCCGTTCGCAGTCGACGAGCTACTCGCGCGCGTGGCCAGCTTGGCGAGCAGCGCCTTGTTCTCTTCGTTTAAGCGCGCGATGACGCGACAGGCTGCGTCGTGCTCATAGAGCGCGTGCGAGAGCTCCTGGCGGGTCTTCTCCAGGTGCTTCTTGAGCGTGAACGTCTCGAGCACCACGCCGTCCCATTCATTCTGGAAGAGCGACAGCAGCTGCGGGATGCTCGCTGACTCGGGCGAGAACGCGCCCAAGCCCTTCTTCGTAGCACCAGTACCAGAAGTCTCGCCATTCGCGCCACTGGAGCTGCTTGTGGGCGGCTGCAGCGCCAGCAGATCCTTGTCGGCGTCCAGCTCCTCGCCCGTCGCCGGACAGCGCTGCTGGTTCTGCGCCAGGTACTTGAGCAGCAGGCGCTTCTCAAACACGTGGCCCGACTTGAGCGACGCCACGGGTTCCGCGGGGATTGTTCCGCTCAGGCTGCACAGCATCTTCCTCTTCCTCTCTCTTTCTGTCTGTGTGGTAGCTTCGCTTCTCGCTCGCTTTCCCTGCTTTTGCGACAACAAACACTGGTGGAAACAAAAGGGCGGGGGCTTTTTGTTGCTGTGGGGAGATCCTCTCTAATGAAGGGATTTCATCCTTCGAGAGGTTCTTCCACCTTGATTAGTGCAGACGTACTTTGCCAAGGCACTACAGTATCATTAAAATAGGGCCTGCAAGCTGCTAGCACGCTTGGGTATCAGCTGGACAGGTCGTTTGGGTCGAAGCGAGCACAAGTGGCTGTCTGCGATCCGATGAGCACGCGGAGAGCCATTTCTGCGACCTGATGCAGAGTGGTGGGGTCACTTGTGCAGTTGGAATCTCAAAGAAGTGCAAGCAGAGAGAAAGGGGGAGAGGGAGAACGTCCCCAGTCTCCAGTTTTCCTTGGAATAATACACCGTTAGGTTGCAAAGGTTCCTCGCGGGCGGGCTTTGATCTCTGATACTTGCTCCTATTTTCCGAGCGTGTCATACTCCACCATATTTTCTTTCTCCATAGCGTCAGTGAATGCAATGCGCCCTTCATCGATCCAACTTACACAAAGACCGTTGCTGACGTCCGCCCCGGAGAGCTCCGCGTGCTGCGTTTGGACGGCGAGCTCGACCGACTGGTTCGGCGGCCTCGGTTGGTACTTGCGGTTGAAACAGTACTCCCCCTTGGACTCGCTCCGAACGAGCCGCCGCCATCGGATGAAGACTTGCTCGCGTAGTACTTGGCCATGACCGCGAATCGGTCGCGTTCGTTCATCGCCTCTTCCTCGGCGTTGTTCACCACAAAGCTGAGCGTGTACACAAGCATTACCAGGATGCACACCAGCTGCGCGAGCGCTCGCACTTGGTTCACGGCAAGGTCGTTCTCTGTACCATAATAGCCACTGGTAAGGAACAAGAAACTAGAAAGCGTAGGTAGTCTGCGTGACAGTCTTAGGATACCATGCTTACCATAATTCCACAGCTTCGTGTCTGTGTCATTCAGGCGCACGCGCTGCTTGCAGTAGTCCTCGCCGAGCTTGTTTGCTAGACACTGCCACGAGAATCCCCAAAAGCCACTTCGAGTATGAGCTCACCACAGTTATTCCAGCTAGGTCAGTCGCATCCTCAATCGTACCAAAAATACTACTAAAACTCACTTCGGCGATCGTGAGGTGGACACTCGGCGGCGCCTGGTAGAGCAGCGGCAGGTACACGAGCATCGCGATCGTGAACACGGAGATACACGCGAGCTGGAGCAGGAAGCCGCGCTTCACGCAGCGGAGCTCTTCGAATTTGATGCGCGCGACGCTCCGTGGGCCATCGCGGTCGGTGATGAACACGCCGATGTCCAGTTCCTCGCGCTTGGCCTGGAAGATCTTGAACGTCAGGAACGCCTGGCAGCCAGTCATTTTCATATCATGTCATGACCAGGACACAAGAAAGATCACAAAATTAGAATCTGGCCATAGAGTTGTGCGTACAGTCAAGACTTCAATTGCCAGCAGCAGAACATCACAAACGACAACTTACATCGACGTACATGGCAATGGCTTCTGTGACGAGAAACGCCACGGCGGCGGACTCGTGGATCGTCGGGGACGTGTCGAAACTCGCAAAGAGCGGCAGGCCAATCGCCCCCGCGATGCCAAAGAGGCAGCTCACGAACGAGAGCGAGCACACAAAGGGCGAGATCTGGCCGTTCTCCACGCTCTTTTGCAGGAAGCGGTGCTCGTACTCGTGGTTGAACGTCCACGCGAGCCCCAGCAACACACCCGCGGCGCTCAGCCCAAAGAAGAACACGTACGAGCTGGGCGGGTCTGTCAAATACATCATTGTAAAGCCAATGTAGGGTTGATGGATGAGCTAGACTCGTGTGCAATTGAGACTTGTACTACATGCAAGGCATCACTTACCACGCCCCAGGTCAGAAATGAACGGCCACGCGAGCCCGCCCACGTAAATGCCGCGGGTCTTGACGACCATGAACGCGATGAGGATCGTGAACACGCCCACAGTGAACACGGTGAGCGCGATCGGCGCTCGTAAGCGGCTCATACCTCAATGCGTCGAATACCCAAATGCGAAAGATCGCTCGCGCAGTGGACCCAAGTGAACAGTCGCCTTTTGCGCGAGCCGACAATGTTCAATTCCAGTCATGAATGTCAATGGTGTAGAGCCAAGTATCGAATCTCACTAACGCTGCTCACAGTTTCGAATCCAATCTCGACACAATATCTCGACACTTTCACAGTTCAGTTGCGCCTTAGTTGGATCATTACATTCTGTCACTTCGGGTATTATAACGCTGCAAGTATATTTTTTGATTGTTCAAATATAATGTGTGAAGTTTGGACTGCAGCATTAATGAGTAAGGTTGTACCAGATAGAGCACTGCCACTCTACTTCCACTCGAGCGGTGGTGGCTGCTGCATCATTACAAGAATTTGTTGCGGATCTTGGTCCAGTTGTCGTTCTTAGCGACTTTCGGCACAAACTGCGCGATCTCGTCGATGCGCGTCTTGATCTCCGGCGTGATCTTGTCGATGAACTCGTTCGCCTTCAAGTTCTCTTCGAGCTGCTTGATGTTCGAGGCACCGAGGATTACAGTGGA